>JAMKQA010022891.1:0-15330 GCA_024699735.1 Posidonia australis
TATAAACAAATTTTTTTGAAATGACATGAATTTTTGTTTATATCTAATCTAAATGAAGTGTATCAAGATCTATGGAATGGATTTTGAATTTGAATCCTTAATATGTATTTTTTGGTGTTGTCCTTAAAATGCTAAAAAGAGGACACGTCATCATCTGAACTTTTCCCTATATATATAAGTAAATTATCAGGTGAGGTTCGATTTCACTTTTAGAATGTGAAGTCTATTATCTATTACTGTCTATTTTCTTTTGAATGATCTAGATTTGTTTCTGTATTTAATATTTTTTTTACATGTGTTGTTAGTTTTGTTGATGTGTGATGAATTATTTATTACTCTAGATTTCCTTTTTTCTTGGATTTGATGTAGATATGCACAATGTCTCAAGTTACGTAGGTAGATATATTTATTTTCCCAAAAAAGTAAACGTTATTGGGAGATGCTACACACGTTACATGTTAAATTTTTATTTTTCCAATAAAGTAGACGTTGGATGCATGTTACACATGTTACTGTTGCATTATGGATGCTATGTCTTTTGGCATTCCATACACATTAATACTTTATATATTTCTAGTAAAGCCTTAATATCCCTAACATACTTCTTCTGGCATTACATATTAGATCAGGATTTATGGGAACAAATGTTGAAGAGGTTGAGCAACAAGCATAGTAAGTTAGTATCATTTTTTTTTGTTTGTCGAATTCAGTATTATTGGATTGGACTTAAAAGTATCTAATTCAATACTCTATTTGTGTAAATAAGTTTATGGTCTTATGAAATAGTTGTTTTTCTATTATTACGAATAGTTCTTGATCTTGTTGTTATTAATATTACTGTAGCACTTTTGAAACACAAACTAATATGATTATTTAGTAATCTGGATATATCGTTGAAAAAACTTTTATCATTACATTACATTATCTATTAATTTTACAAATGTCAATTTATTTTTCTTCCTCTCTTGTTCATTCTTATATTGGATTGTTTTTTTTATATTTTTGTGTTGTTACAACAGCATTTTTTTACCTTCATCTCGTGTTTAGTAAAATGTTAGAATTTTTTCGTTGACAGTATTATTTAATACTATTCGTTTAGTTACTTTTTATGTTACATTAACGATTCTTGATTTTGTTACTAGAAATATTTTTTGTATTATGTCACATCTATTTTTGATGTAATGGAATATGGATTTTACCACATCATAGTTTTTTTGTTAGTATTACGTTAACGAATTTATATTTCGATTTTTGTAAACGAGTGTAATATATGTTGGTTTATTATTGCATATACCATGGCACAAGTTTTAGCTAGTTTGAACGTTACATTAACATGTTTTTGAGTTAATAATTTTTTCCTGTAAAATATGTTTCAGTCAATCATGATTAATTCATAGTAAATTTCGTTGTCTTTCTTAAAGCCTCAAAATTTGTTTGTATGTTTCTATTTATCTAATTCGTTATTATTGTTCCTTACTGTTATGTTAACAGTATTGTTTAATACCAGAGGCCCTGTTAGTTTTTATGTTACATTAACGATTCTTTATTTTGTTACTAGAAGTATTTTTGTGTTATGTTACATGAATAACTGTTGAGATGAAAGATGAATTTTTCCGTATCATAGGTTTTTTGTTAATGTTACGTTAATGATGATATAACTTGATTTTCATATTGATGTAACCAATATAGATGTCTTCGTATAACATATATGGTTTCCTAACGTTATAATTTTAGAATTGAAATGATTCAGCGATTATTTTCCATTGCAGATTGTCATATTTTTAATTGTAATGATGGATGTTATAAAAGGTAATTCATTGACAAGTGACGCAATTATTGTTACTGATACTAGTTTAGATGATCGTGGTATAATTAGTAGGGAACAATTAATTGACAAACCATTTGTTGATAAAATATTCAATAGTGTTGATGAAGCAAAATCATTTTATACATCTTATGGGGGTAAAGTGGGGTTTTCAATACGTTCTTATTCTACAAAGAAGAGAATGGATAAAAACACTAGAGAGAGAATGTTTCCACAACAATTATTTGTTTCCTCTAGGGAGGGGTTTTCTACACAATTGACATCTGAAAATCATTCTGAATTTCAACATAAATAGAACAGACGAATTTCTCTGACACGTGTAGGTTGCAATGCAAGATTGAAAGTAAAAGTTGATGTTAATTGGGTTAAATGGCATGTTGTTGAGTTTGTGGAGGAGCATAATCATGAACTTGTAAGCCCCTCAAAGTTGCATTATCTTCCAATTAATAGATGTAGACACCTCGATTTTGAGGTAGCTCATAGATAAACTTTCCAGATATTGCTTTGGCTATGGCAAACTCAACCACTTTTGAATCCCATTTGACATCTTAACCAGCTAAACCAACCACAAACCTATAGTAGGCCGCAGCCCAATCAGTAGTTCAGGTAGCTAGGGGAGAGCACCAAGTTAGAGTACTAATGCTGAGCACCTAGTTGAAGCACCAAGCATGAGTACTAATGTTGAGCACCTAGTTGAAGCACCAAGTAAGAGTACAAAAGTGAAGCATCTAGTTAGAGCACCGAGGTGGCGCACCATCCTTCGCACCAAGCTGGCGCACAGGCACTTTTTAGGTTGCTGGCTGCTAACTTTCCACCTCCCATGCTTGTAACCCTCGCTAGAGGATATTTCATGGGAATCTAACCCAGGTTCTTCGTTTACAAGATTGTCTGCATCTCTTGGGAGTTACCCTTAAAAAACTCTATAAAAGGACCTCCTTTTGCAACCTTTCTTCTCTCTTGGTTGGGCTAGGAACTTTGATCAAGCTATCCACTTACTCCAGCAACTCTCTCTCATTTTTCTAAGAATATCCTTGCATTCTGAAGCATTCCTAGCCCATCCAAAGCAACAAGGAAGTGTTATCTTGAGCTTTCTGAGAAGGAACATCTTAAGCAAGGTTGGTTTATCACCCTTCTCTTTATTTTAAGTCCTAGTTCTTACATTATATAAAGCATGCCATGAACTTGATAGATGATCTGCTATTATGTTGTTTTCATGATTGTTTTATGATGAGATGATTGCCCCATGTATAAGATGCTCTGCATGTTAAAATCTATATGATAAAATCTACATTATGATATCTTTGTAAGTTGTTGTCATTTCTGTTTTTTTTACATAAGGAATCGTGATTCATGCACATACATGCTACGGGATAAGCAGCAAACATACTCTTTTTATGTTCACCTTTTGCATATGATTGTCAACTTCATCAACTCATTACATATTCTTTAGAATCCTATGCAAGCATTTCAACCCTTAACCCATAATCTTGCATGATTTGAAAGAGATGATAAAAGACTTTCATTTGTTTGTGTTTCATCATGTTTCAGCTTTTTATCATCTGCAAAACTGATCTAGTTAAGAAAAATTATAATTGATCTCTGAAATTTGGACCAGATTTTGTAATCAGACTGCAGTCTGATTCAAGTTTTCTGGGAAGCACCACTCTGGCACACCAAAGTGGCGCACCATGGTGGCGCACCAAACTAGGGTACCTATAACCATGTCGGCGATAGCCTCGGGCTTAGCACAAAAGGCCAAATGCACGAGGATCGACAAAGTCACTACAAATCAATAAAAATACTGATAAAAAAGCAGGAGTCGCCACCTAGTCTATTAAAAACGGAAGACGAGAAAAAATCGCTTAAAAACATTCAAATCATGCAAATAAGCCAATGGAAAAGAAGGTATTAAACCAGAGATAGGTAAGGATCCCTGTTAAGCACGAGGAAGGTATTAGGCACCCTCGTACGCCCAAAAAATCGATCTTTCTATGGGTTTCTCATTTACTTATATGGAATGTCGGCTTTTCAGCCTTTTCTGTACGCCCGAGGGCGATATGCAATGCCATGCTAAGTGAGTCGTGTCTTATGCTAAATAGGGGTGTATAGGATGCATGGTGTGTCCTAATGCTTAGAAAGATCACTCGTATAGCAGTTCAAGCATTGATGCAAGGATATTGCATAAATAAGATCAAAGATCAAAGATCTAAGATCTTCGAGTGATTTTCATCCTTGCTTTACTATATGCAAAATGTGGTCTATCATGCATGTAAAGAGCTAAAAACAGAATTAGGTCTTCCTGATATATCAAGGAAGAAAACCAGAGAAAGCCAGAAGCAAATCAAAACGGGAAAACGTGCTAAAAATCAGGTGAAAAGCTGCTGTGTGCTACTGAAAAACAGGCTGATGTGCTTGTTTGGTGCGCCAAACTGGAACTCCAGTCTGGTGCGCCACCTAGGTGCTCTAGTGGGGCCAGGGAAGTGTGCTGAGGAAAACACCAGAAATCCATGCAGTGCAATGTCATGTAATAATGTATTCCAGAAAGTTATGCAATGTAAAGTCTTTGTAAACTTGAGAAATGCAATTTAAATATCTAGGAAAATCCAAGCTTGAAAAGATAACATGGATCTTGTGCTCAAGGGTTGCAAGCCTCACACAAGATCACACGCTTTTCATGCCAAATAAAAGTAACCAGAATCAGCCATGCTGTCTGGATCATGGGCTGATGCACAAGAATCTCCATATAAGAGTCCATGGGGCAATCAGCCTACCAGATTTCAGCGATGAGCTAAATATGCAAAGTGCAAAAGTCTTGAAAACAGTGCCATCTTAGGTTGAAATCATGCATGCAAAGGCATGTAATATCAGAGAATCAACACCAGGAAAATCAAAGTCAAAATCATCCGAGAAACCAAGCAGAGTGGGGTGCAAACAAGGTGATTTACTCTTTGAGCAGACTGATGCACCAGAATGGTGCTCTGGTTTGGTGCGCCACTCTGGTGCGCCACTTTGGTGCTCCTCAGAAAACCTGAATCAGACTGCAGTCTGATTCAGAATCTTGTCCAGATTCCAGAGATCAGTGATTTTCTTTTTAACCAGATTAGATATGCAGATGATAAGTGATTGAAACATGATGAAACATAAACAAATGAAAGTCTTTTATCATTAGTTTCAAATCATGACAAATCATGGGTAAGGGCTGCATACTTGCATGGGATTCTAAAAGATAGGAAATGAGTGAGTGAACTTAACAACCATATGCAGATGATGAATACATAAAAGCTTTATTTGCTACTTATTCCCTAGCATGTATGTGCATGAATCTTGGTTCTTTATGTAAAGAAACAGAGAAGAAAGACAAAATCACATAAGTGTTAGAATGCAGATTTTACATACAGATTTTAACATGTTGGGCATCTTATACATGAAGCAGTTGTCTCATCATGAAATTCTCATGTAACAAAATGAAAAATCAGATTATATATGAAGTTCATGACATGTTTTATTCAGTGCAAGAACTAAGATTAAAAGTAAAGAAAGGAGAGGAACTTACCTTGTCCAAGGAGTTACTTCTTAGAAAACTCAAGATAATATGATCCTTGTTGCTTTTGAAAGGCTGGAGGTGCTTTAGAATGCAAGGGAATACTCAAAAACACAAGAATGGATTGTTGGAATCAGTAGGTGGCTTGCTTTAGGTCTCCAAATGGCTGCCTATGGTGGTCTTTATATAGGATTTTGCAAGGGTAACTCCCATGGAATGCAGGCAACCTCGTAAACGAAGAGCCTGATGCAGATTCCATGGCATATTCGCTGGTGAAGGTTACAGACATGGGAGGTGGAAAGTCAGCAGCCAACAGTCTGAGAAGTGGCTGTGCGCCAGCTTGGTGCGCCAGTTAGGTGCGCCACCTTGGTGCTCTAGCTAGGTGCACCACTTTAGTGCTCCTGCTTGGTGCTCCAACTAGGTGCTCAACATTGGTACTCTCCCCTACCTGTTTGAATTTCTAATTGGGTTGCAGACCTACTATAGGTTTGTGGTTGGTTTAACAGATGGGACTCAAAGGTGGTTGAGTTTGCCACATCCAAAGCAACATCTGAAAAGTTTATCTATGAGTCACCTCAAAATCGGAGTGTCTACAGTACCATTCTGGTGCACCAGTCTGGTCAGAGAGCAAATCATCATCTTTGCATCATGGCCTGCATGCTTTCCTGGATGTTTTTGAGCTTGATGTTTTCTGTGTTGATTCCCTGATATTACATGTCTTTGCATGCACGATTTCAACCTAGGATGGCACTGTTTTTAAGACCTTTTGCACCTTGCATATTCAGTCTATTGCTGAAATCTGGTAGGCTGATTGCCCCATGAACTCCTATATGGAGATTCTTATGCATCAGCCCATGACCCAGATCTAGATAACATGGCTGAATCTTATTGTTTTTACTTAGCATAGGGATGGTGTGTTCTTGTGCGAGGCATACAACCCTCGAGCACAAGACCCATGTTGTGTTTTCATAATTAGATTTTAATAGATGTTTATGATGCATTTCTTGATGTGTTTACAAGATTACAAGGGTTTTACATGGCATTGCATTCTGATTTACATTATATTACATGACATTACACTACATGGCATTCTGATTTTCTTTGGCACACTTTCCTGGCCCTAGTAGCGCACATAGGTGGCGCACTAGACGGGAGCCCGATTGAGTCCATGAAGGCCCACATTGGTCCATTAAGCCCACATTGGCCCATTAAGCATGATTGAGTCTACCTTGGCCCCAAAGTCCACAATAGCTCAGCCCACTTCTTCTTCTGCTCTCCCAAATCAACACTCCATCTTCTTCTCTTGACTTTCAATTTTTTCTTCACTCATGAATTTTTTTTTCCACAAAAAAAAATCATAATTTGTTAACACATCTTCTTCTTCTTTTCCCAACAACCAGTCCATTCTTCCCTATTGTTTTTCTACAAATTCAGCCATTGAACCCACTCTTCCTTGTTGATCACATCAACCCAGCCAGAGCACCATTGATCCAGCACAAGCCAAAGCATCTCCAGCTGCTGGATCAGCCACTGGCGAAGGTTTGGATCGCCGTTCATCCCTGTCGGCAACCAAAGGAGCAGCAGGGGGACAGCTGTTAGCAATGTGGTTAGTCTGTTATGCTATTACAAGTTCAGTTAGTGGAGTTAGAGAGTTAGTTTTTGTTTCTGTTAGTGTGTTGGAGTCCTATCGGAGTGGGTTTGGGTATTTGCTCACCTATAAAAGGGGAGGTGGAATCAGGATTTCGGGGGGCTCTTTTTCACCGCACGAGAGAGAGTGGAGTGCGCTTGAGAAATCCAGAGAGAAAGGGAGGATTGCGGGGAAGAGAGGAGAATTTCCAGCTCCGACGAGGTGCAGTGCTCTGAACAGACCAGGTACGTCTCCTCTAGCTCAATGCAGTCCTCAATTCATAGTCTTCTAGGTCTCTCTCCTTTTCTGGAGCGATTCTGTGTGATTCTTTGGTCGGAACGACTCTATCGTGTCCTGTCGTCATCGTTTTCCGGCGACAGAGGCCGGGGGAGGAATCCAGGGAACGTCTTGGGTCCCCGATCTTCCTCTCCTCTTCCTATGGCCTCCCCGGTGCTCCATCGCCCCATGGATCGCCGTTCGGTCACTTCCAGCAGCCTCCACGTCGATCGTCAGAGGATAACGCCAGAATCGCCGTCATCGGAGAAGACAACCACCTCAGAGGTGGACTGTGCATCTCTGGCCCTCCTGCGTTGCTCTGTGCCTCCAAAAACACTCCAAAGCTTCCCACAAGCACACCGGATTGCCTGGAGCCGCTCCTCCGGCCCTTGATCGTTGCAACGACGTCGCCCGCCGGAGAGGATGCCGTCGACGCCTGTCGGAGCACGTCTCCGCTCCCTACTTCTCCACACCGCTCCAGAAGGGATGAGGAGACTCCCAGATGCTCCATGATGTCCCCACAACTCTTGTAATGCCACATCTCAACCTCTGGAGAAGTCGTCTCCCTCGACACCGTCGTCGGAGTTCCGCAACGGCGAAGGAGGTGGGGGGGCCATTCCCACCACCTGAATCTCGATCCACTCTGTTGGATCTTCTTCTCTCTCCTCCTTCTTGCTTCCTTGGAATCTGATGGTCCCTTTAGCCTCTTCTGATGGTCGCCGGCGGCAGAGCTCCGTCGCCGGCACCGTCGTAGCTTGTTTTTTTAAAATAAAAACGTAAAAAGCTTTTTTCTGTTTAAAATAAAAAAGTTAAATTTCTTCTTACAATTAGGTCCTTTTGGCATTACTTTTAAGTCCTTTTATTACATATAGGTCTTGCAATCATTTTTTATAAATCGTTTGAATAAAGTTTTAACTGAAAATATTACATTTTTCACCCCGAATACTTAAAATAATGTTTTCTGAGTTTAAAACTTTAATAAAAGTCCTCTAGAGTTTATAAAATGTATTTTGTTTCAAGAAAATTGCATAGAAGACCCTGAATTTCCTTGGAATCTTTCTAACAATTTATTTTTATTGCGAAATTTGCATATAAGCCTTTACACTTCTCAAAATGTTTACGAATGCTCATTTTTGATGGTTATTTGCATTTTAGCCCCTGCATTCTTCTGAAACTCTCTGGAAAGTTATTTTTGTTGGTTAAATTGCACTTCAGCCCACATATTTTTCTGAAGCTTTTCTGGAAGTATGTTCCTACTGGTTAAATTGCATTCAAACCACTATACTTTGCAGAAACTTTCCAGAATATTCATTTTTATTATTTAATTGCATAAAAACCCCTGAACTTGTTTCTAAAACTTTCCAGAATCCTGTTTTTACTGGTTTAATTGCATTGAGACCCCTGTGTTTTACAGAAAACTTCCTGATTGCTTTGTTTACTATGAATTTTGCAGTTTAACCCCTATACTTCGTAGAAATTACTCTGGTTGCCTGTTTTAAGGGGTAAAATGATCATTTTGTCCTTGAAACTTCTTGGATTATTTCTGAGACATTTTTCTCACATTTTTACCCTAATTTTATGCAGAATTGATTTAAATGCATGCTTTAGTGGTAAAATTGTATTTTGGCCCCTAGGAAACTTCATTATGACTAGGTATGCACATTTGACCCTAGAACTATTCATACTTGCATAGAATGTGTTTTCCTATGCAGTTTTGATAACTTGGGCTTCAAAACTTCAGTTTTCCTCGAAATTTGGACTTTTTGCACCAAACCCCCTGTATTTTTTATATTTACATTCACACTTCAATGTTGCATAACTTTTCACATTTTTTGTACAGATTTTCTCGTCTTTTCTTCCCGACTTTGCGTACGTTTTCCTAGCTTGATTCTGGCTTGGTTGTCTCCCTATTTTCCAGATTTTCCCCAGTTTTTCGTGATTTTCCCTTGTTTTGGTTTTCCATCGCCCGAGGGCGTACATTAAAAGGCTTCACAAAGTCGACGTTGTCTCGAAAAGAGGATTATTTTCTCATTTATGATTTTTTCGGGTTTATCCCAGTTTCTGCTATTTTGCGAGACGCTTTTCGAGAATTTCACGATTTTCCTCATCGTCCAAGGGCGTACAGCAAAGCAGCATTAACAATGCCTACATTTGACGCTCGGATTAACTTTTCCCTTTTATTTCCTTTCTTCACTTTGACTTGGCATGTTTTCAGTTAGATTTAGCATGAGCATATAGAATAAGCAAGTATACATTCAGCAGACCATTGACAGTAGGAAAACTTAGTTCATTACCCTTTCTTTGGCTTACATTCATCTTGCATTGTCCATTAGGCATAAAGCATACTTTTTCCTTGCATTTTGCTCGATTCTTAATTTTCTTGAGATTTTTCTTAGTTTTCCTCGTCTTTCCATTAAAAGACTAGGTGGCGACTCCTTACCTTATCCTTTTTGCTTTCCCTTGGTGTTTCCAGGTCTTATCTCTTCTTCCGGATTCACCATTTTCACCGTGACCATATTAGATCTCCTCGTGTGTTTCCGCAAACTGAGTAGTGGAGAGCCGTGCAAGGGTTCCACAAGCATGGTCACAGAGATGTATGGAATTTCAAGCGTGATTATCGCGAAGATATGAATGACTACGATGCACAGTATCTTGTTGATCATTTTGAACTACAAAAGTTTGAAAACGAAGGTTTTTTTTATGTCATTGAGAAGGACGATGGAGGTAGTTTGAAGTACTGTTTTTGGTCTGATGCAATCTCAAGGAAGGATTTCGACCTATTTGGCGAAGCGGTTACGTTTGACACCACATACCGAACAAATTATTACAAATTAGTATTTGCTATGTTTTGTGGAATTAATCATCATTAGAAGACTGTTACCTTCGCTGGTGCTTTTATTTGCAATGAAGATACATCAACATTTAGTTGGTTGTTTGAAAAATACATTGAATGCATAGGTCATGCTCCTCCAGCCATTATTACAGATAAAGATCCTGCAATCACTGCTACTATAGCTAAGAAGTTCCCTAAAACTGTACATAGATTTTGTGCATGGCATATAATGCACAAAATATCAGACAAGCTTGGTGGGATTGCCACAAAGTTCGAGGCAATGGAAGAGTTCAACAAAGTTATTTATGATTGTGAATTTGAAGAAATTTTTGAAGAAAGTTAGAGGCAATGGGTTGAAAAGCACAAGATGTCTCATAACAAGTGGTTGATCTCAATTTATAATATTAGACATCAATGGATGTCAGCATATATGGTGAATACATTTTTTGCAGGAATGACTTCTACCCAAAGAAGCGAGAGTATGAATGCATTTGTACAGAGTTTTGTTTCTCATCACACTTCTTTGTTGGAATTTATGACTCGCTATGAAGATTGTTTAAGGAAGCAACGAGAAACAAAAAACATTTGGGATTATGAATCAAGGCATAAAAGTGCAAAGATGGAAAGTGGTGTCGCAATGGAGAAACAAGTCCATGATTTGTATACTCGGAAATTATTCTACTGTTTTCAGTCAAAATTGAATAAAAGCTTATTTTTCAATGTATACCCATCTAAAGAGAAAGATCCTAATGACACGGTATGCATCTTTATTGACCAAATTTTACTTTCGTTGTTCATTCGTATTATTTTGTCACGTTTTATTTTTTTAACAGTTTTTGTGTTATTGAAACTAATTCAGAATATTTTTTTTTCTATTTCAATAGGTATATGTGTTCACTAATTTTTATTAATGCAAAAAAATACGTATATACAAAGCAATTTGTGTTATGTTGATGTTAAGTTTACTATTATTTACTTAGTGATATTGAAACAGTAATTTTATAAATTGTTTAGTTTATGTGTTACAGTTCTTTTATTCCAGTAACTAATTTTAGGTCATATGTTATGTTATAACATTATTTTTTTGTTTCATTAATTAATTCAATTACGTCTTGGTTTTTTTGTTACATTTAACTGATTTATTTATTAGTTCTTATGTTACTGTAACTATTCCATCTTCACTTACTCTCTCGTACATTTATCCACTTAAGTATATTAATTACTTGATTGTGTTTTGTTTAGGGCATGGACACATTCATTATTTCTAGAAAGGGTTTTGACAACAATTGCAAACTGGTCACAACCGAAAGGGATCGTTCGAAGTCTAAGTATAGTTATTACATGTTTGAATTTAAAAGTTTTCCTTGTAGGCATATACTTGCATTCTTGATTTACTTCAAGATTTATTAGTTACCGGACCATTTTTTATTGAAGCGATGGTTGAAGACATGCAAAGATGGTATGAAACAAAATATATATGCAAATTCTTTGATTAACCATAATGTAGAAATTATGGTGTTGGCCAATCAAATTGCTAGTCGTGTTAGTCATGGTAGAGAGTTGTACGATTTTGCAAAGCAACAAATGAATTGGATCATCAATGAGATGGATAATATGGGTGGTGGAGATGTTGAGTGTTGCCACTGATGTAGATGATGATATGGAAGGTAGAAGTTCGAAATATCGTTCCATAACTCGATCTTCTAGTAAAACATTTAAGCCTACTACAGAGCTTACTATACTGTCTCCTTTAATAGCAAAAACCAAGGGAAGTGGTAAGAGAGGTAGACCAAAGGGTGGTGGAGTGCCGAGAATAAAGTCAGATAGAGAGATAAGGACAAAGGATAGACAATGCAAAACTTGTGGGCAAAACAATGCAAACCATGATTTTCGAAACCGTCCAATAGAGCTGAAGCAAAATTTTAATGACAATTCTTGATATGTTTTGTTGATATAGTTATTGTTGTAGAACAATTTCTTTCTATAGTAAGTGGTAACATTTTTTTTCTTATTACAGTGACGACAAAACAGATTCTGATGAAATTATGAAGACATGTAGGACATTATGTACTTCAGATTTTTGCAAAGTAATTCCATTTGTTTTCAATTTAATTTTTTATATCATAATGTCAATTGGACTTAATAGTGTAACACTTCATTTGTTATTGATGTATCAACAATTAATCTTTTTTGTGACTACATTATTGATGTATCAGCAATTAATCTTTTTTGTGACTACATTACTAATTCAACATATGTACAACTTGTATTCGAAGCTACGTAAATAGCCATTCCTTCGTAACTAATTTAGTACTTATAAATAGTTATCATACCAATGAAACAAATACAAAAAAAATCTCGAATGTTAAACATGATTATGCAATTTTTTATTGTCACATTAGTCAGAGGAAAACACTAATAGACTTAAAGATCATAAATATTAATAGATCTACCAAAAGATATTGTACATTTTTTACGAATTTTTTTTAATTAATTAACGTGACAAAGTAAAAATTTCTAACTGTTTCTATTACAAGTAATTTAGATTTAATTTAGTAAAGAACGATCAGTAACAAGTCTTGTTTTTTTTGTTTATGTAAACATGTAAACAAATATGTTAAAAAGATTGAGTTACAACAAAATAAAATTTAACTCATATAAAATGATACTTCAACTATACACAGATAAACAAAATAAATGGTTCTTAAATAAAACATAATTTTCTCTAACAATTACGAAACAATACAAATAGTTAACAATTCACATAATATACCATACATAAGTTAATGTTTCATTAGTACTGTAATAATATATAGTACTTCTAGACATATATAATACTAATAGCTAAACATCACATTAATATTCAAAGTTTGCACATATACAGTCATTCTGAATTGTCAATTAAATATTTCCCCTCCTCAGATTTTGGAAATCTATGTTCTTGCTCATCATAGTTTTGGCTTTTTTCAGTATCACTGTAGCAATCTCTCACTTATATTTTTGTATGTCTACGTTGGTGAATGTTATCTTGTTGTCGTATGCAATGTGTTTTTTTTCCTTCATTAAGAATACCCCACATTCAATGGATCCCGGTTGTTGCTGCGGGAATGATACCACATCTCTAACAGGTCATATATGCATATCGGGTATCATCTCACTAAAGAAGAGACCAAGCCAATCACTCTAAAAATAAAAAAAAAATTATATATCACACACATTGTTATCTAATATACAAGGCAAATAGTAGAAGAAGGAAAGATGTAAATTATTTAAACTTTGTAATCTTACTAATCTTGCTACTTCATGGTCTTTCATAATATCTCGTAAAGAATTGAAATCTCTAAATTCTTTATCTTCAAAATTTACTTCCATCAAGTGTCAATGTCTAGAATCACGTATTGGAATCAGTATTTTTCGACAGAATTGAACATTTTTGACAACATTGTCAAGCAAAGTTTCCATCTTTTTCAAATTCCTTTCATTTTTTGATGGATTTTCAGAAATATTTCCAACAATGTATCTCTATACATATGATATGCTTCTTAAAACTATGCAATAGTACAATATATATGTAATATGATTGTGGTGGTTCTTAACGAAGCAACGGTGTCCATGAAGTAGACATCGGTGACACCAGATAAATCTCTAATGTATTTTACAATCTCAATAAAGACTTTGATGACCTATAACATCGAATAATTAGTTTTTAATATACTAATTATTCAATAAGTATACAATATGTTTGTTACAACTAACCGTTTCATGAACAGGGGAATGGTACAATAGTGCTCTGAATTTTTCACTTGAGCATACTTTGTCATTGACTTTGAAACCTTTTTCACAACTTTAATCAAATAAAAAAAGTTATGAATGTGAGATATGGTTTGATAAATAAGGTAGTGAAGTGTTTATTTTGTTTTGTTACAGAAACTACTAATACATCACTTATTTTGTATTTTTTGTTATTGTGTTACAGAAACTAGTTATGTATTTTTGTAGAAAGTCAGTGAATATGGACATTCTAAATAAGAAGTTCATGATCAAATATACAATAATCAAAAACATAAACCAAATTTTTATTTAATAAGAATATACAGTTCTTTAAAACTTTTTATATGTACCATCTGTTATTGTGATACAGAAACGTATATATTGAAGGAATACAGTAGCTGAAACATCTATCAGTGATACAAAAACGATTTTTGTATTGATTACAGTGTTTTATAATTCTTCCAGAATTTGTCTATTAAAGAATATTCTTGGATCTTTATTACAGAAGCTCTCGTGAACCTCCTCCTCCTGATGTCTTCCTGTATCAAAGTAATAGTCATAATGTGTAAAACAATACTCTCATATAAATCAAAAACATAATTATACCTGATTTGTATTGGATGTCGCTTGTTCATTCGCAATAGCTGCTTTCATCGTTGGCTTCCTCGCCTTCATCTTTATTTTTTTATCATGGAGTTGGGGGTTTGTTTTGAGATAGTATTATTATCTGTATTCAACTCCACAACATTCTCAGTTTGCATAGGAACAAGTGCAAATCTATGTGCCAAGGGGATGTGATCCTTTGCGTCATCTTTAGTTGATTCCATCATGACATCAGTTTCTGATTCAGTTAATATTGGATGAGATACTGCAGTAAGTATGGCATCCTCATTTGTCATCTCATTTGGCTTCTTGGTTTGTGGCATCATTTTCTCCTCTTCATTCGCATTATGTACATTTCTTTCAATGTTTTCTTCAATGTAAGGCTTCTGCAATTGATCTTCAACATTTTCAAGTCTTTTATTCATTTCTGATTTGAAATTATTCATTTCGACTGACATTTCCATATTCAATTTAGATAACATGTCCAATTGCTGTCTCATTTTTTCAAGTTCAATTTTTAAGAATTCTACTTCTTCATTGTTGTATTGCACTTGATTTTTGAGATCTTTAATTTCTTCATTCAATATATTTATCATGTCATCATCAGCAATAGACGATGTGGATGGTTCCTTTTTCCTCTATGAATAAACAACACAAGGAAATTACAAAATGAGGATAACATCACAATTTTTGAATCATTACATAAACTATAAATTTACCTTATGTTTTTCTTTAACATATGTTTCAGTTTTGTGAAAACAATTAATATGGACTGAATAAAAAATGTTGTTTGTGAAACCTAGTTTTCATATAATTTCGCAACACATAATGATAAATATTATCCTCATCATATT
>JAMKQA010022892.1:0-20228 GCA_024699735.1 Posidonia australis
CGGATAGGCCCAGTCCGGCCCGCAGGAACCGCCCGGGCCGGCCCGCGCTGTGTGCGGAAAATGGCCGTCGGCCCGGCCCGGATGCGGGCCATGGGACGTGCCAGGCCCATGGCCTGTTGCGACCGGCCCGAATTCCATGTCTAGTCGTAGCCCTTCTCTCGAATTTCCCCGGGCTGGAAATCCAGCTGCTTGACCTTTTGACCGGGCAGCCAAGGTCCTTATCCTTTCTCTTCTAGGTTTTCGCAGGCGCGGAATCCAGTTGTTTGACCCTCTAACCGGGCGGTCAAGGTCCTTTTGTTTCTCTCTTCTGTTTTGAGTTTTCACGGGTGCGAAATCTCTGTGTTCGCCCTTGGTCCGTGCGGACAGGGCCTAGTTTTGCTTGACAAATGATATGTTTGTCATGCCCCCCTTTTCTTGGGCTAGTATCTCCAACTACTCGGTTGACAACTGTCATACTGTCTGGCGATCGGGATGACAAGACTTGTTTGACTTGTCATATCCTGCCTCCTTAGGTTGATAACCTTAATAATCTGGCTGATGAGTCCGACAACTTATCATTTTCCTACCACTGATCCCAATCAGTGCCCAGGATTTCTTTGTTTTTGCCATGCTTCTTTCAGCATTAGCATCAGCATCGCATCGTCTTACAAGCACCCATTCTTGTGTTTTTGTTAGCATCAGCTTCGCATCGACCTTCAGCATCGGCTTTTGCATTAGCATCTCGCATTGGCATCACATCCCTAGCATTTAGATCAGTTGTTGCATGCATTTCGCATTCGCATTTGCATTTGGCAAAAAGTCATGATTTTCGATGTATCCGTCGGATAAGTGACTTACTGCCTACAACAAATACCATCCTTCTATAACCTCAAAATGCGGATATCTTGTCAACCCTGAGCATCGATCTTGGTTCCCTTCGTCCCTCGACCTCACTCAGGGAGGGGCATCTGTAGACACCCTGATTTTTTAGGTGACTCATAGATGAGCTTTCCAGATATTGCTTTGGATGTGGTTGACCCTTGAATCTTAAACCAATCCTAAACCCATAGCAAGCCCGCAGCCTAATTAGAAATCCAAATAAGTAAGGGAGAGCACCTACCTAGCACATTTACCTAGCACACCTACCTAGCACACCTACCTAGCACATCTACCAAGCACATCTACCTAGCACACCTAGCTAGCACACCAACCCGGCGCACATACCAGGGCACGTACCAGGCGCCTAGCCATTTCTCAGGCTGCTGGCTGCTAGCTTTCCACCTCCCATGGTTGTTACCTCTACCAGCGAATATGCCATGGAATCTTCTAGGCTTTTCGTCTACGAGGCTCCTTGTTGTCCTAGGAGTTACCCATGAGGAATCCCTATATATAGACCCCATAAGCAACCATTTGAAGGGGCTGAATCATCTTGAAAGACAGAGACATACAACTGCACTAGCCTTCTCCAGAATTCTGCAACCATCCACTTGAGCACTCAAGTTTTCCCTTACATCCAGAGGTATTCTCAGCCCTTCTAAAGCATCAAGGAGTTTATTATCTTGGGTCTTTCTTTTCTTTCTTGAAGGAACATCTCGGACAAGGTAGGCCCTTCTCACTTTTCCTTTAATTTCTTGTTCTTTTGCAATGGAATAGCATGCTAGAAGCTCCATATATGGTTTGATTTTTCCTATATCTTCATGAGGATTTTATGATGAACTTATTTATCCTCTTTGAAAAATGCTCTTCATGCAAATCTACACTTTTGATTGTAGCATGTTTAATTTATTTCTAGTGTAAAAATCTGCACTATATCGCTTGCATGAGCAGTCTTTTCCTTATTATATTCTAGGTATGATCATAATTTACATGTTCTGTTGGGTTTAATTGTTCCATGTTTGTATCCTTTGCATTTTGCATGTGTTCTTTCCATGAACCCATTTAGTCATCTTTTTTTTTATGATAACTATATAGCTGTGATCAGATGCATCCCATCATGCTCTTAATACTTGCATGTATCAACCTGCATTAGAAAAAATCGCCCATCTTTATTCAGGGTCAGGTTCTGGATCAGATTGCAGTCTGATCTAGATTTTCTGGGGAGCACCTATATGGCGCACCAGAGTGGCGCACCACTCTGGCGCCCCATGCAAGAGCATCAAACTAGTCAGAGAGTAAAACATTCACTTTTGCATATCTACTTGCATGGCTTTCTGAATGATTTTAGACCTGGTTCTTTTACCACTTGCTCTTTTATGTTTCATGGTTTTGCATGCATGTTTTCAGTTCTAAACAAGATTGTTTCCTAATTGTTTTCCCCTTTGGATAATCAGTCCTTACTCCAACATGGAGAACCTTATGCATCAGCCAATGATCCAGCGGCATGGCTGAATCTTGCATCTTTCATTTAGCATGTGATCCTGTGTGAGGCTACCAGCCCTTGAGCACAAGATTCACAGGTCATTGCATTTGCATTTCTTTCACTTTTAAGGCATGTTCTCCAAGTTTTGCGAAAGATTTTATATAGCATGACTTTCCAGAATGCATTTTCATGCGATTTGGCATTGCATGGATTTCTGTTTTCCCGCAGCACATCTTTCTAGCCCACATAGAAGCACCTAGGGGGCGCACCAGACTAAAGCACCAGTCTAGCGCACCAAACAAGCGCATCAGCCTGTTTTCAGTAGAGCACAGTAGGTTTTCATATGATTTTAGCATGCTTTCTCGACATGTTTTGCATCTAGATTTCTCCTGGTTTTCTTCATTGATATATCAGGAAGGCACAACTCTATTTTTAGCCATTTCCATGCATGTTAGATTGCATTTGGCATATAGCAAAGCAAGGATGATAAATCGCTCAAAATACTAGATCCTTGATCTTACTTGACCCGATATAAGAGCGATGTTTCTGAGCACTAGGACACACCCCTGTACATCATGCATCCATATTTTAGACACCACACACATTAGCATGACATGGCATATCGCCCTCGGGCATATAACAAAGGCTGAAAAGCCGATATTTCATAAGCAAATGAGAAACCTATAGAAGACCGATTTATCGGGCGCACAAGGGTGCCTAATACCTTCCTCGTGCATAACAGGGATCCTTACCCATTTTCTGGTTAATGACCTGCTTTTCCATTGCATGATTTGCATGTTTTATATGGTTTTCCTCGCCTTCCATTTTAATAGACTAGGTGGCGACTCCTGCATTTGCATATTTATTTTTATTGTTTTTGCCGTGACTTTGCCGATCCCTCGTGTATTTTGGCCCTTTGCGTCAAAATCATTCAAGGCCATCGCCGGCATGGTTACAAGTATGAAGACAAGTAGACTTGATCTGAAAGAAGCTAATAGCAGCACAAATAAGGCAGAAGAGCTATATCGATAGGAGGCAGAGGCCTTTGGAATTTGGAGTAGAAGACTTTGTTTTCTTAAAAGTATCATCGACAAAAGAGTTAGCGAGATTTAGAAAGTAGGGAAAGTAAAGCCCTTGTGTAACGACCCCCAAGTCACTTCCACTCAACCAAGCTACACAATTTCATTTTTCTATTTATCTTTTATTACAATTAGAATTATACTAATTATGTAATTAAATCTAAGTACACTCAGCAAAAATAAATTGAATAGACAACAGAAATGAAACAAAACTAAATACTCACCAGAATCTCTGATGTGTGGCAGCATGACTCCTCCTATATACACTAGCTAAAACCAGCTCCTATCTTGCACCTACTAAAACAAAAATCAAAAGCATACATAAGTGACTACTCAAAATGATCACCCAGCACACACCTCACCTAACAATTCGACACAACATGTCGAGGAAGCAGGTGTCACTACATCCCACACAAACAAGCACAGCATCCTACATGGATGCTGCAATACCACAATAGGGCAACCCACTATTACCCAGAAGGTAGCAAAATCTCAGAAACCATGTCTTTAAAATCATTCTTTTCCTTTCTTTTTTTAAAACCACATGCATGCTCTTCTCAAAACCTTTATGAACAATTGAAATGGCCACTTAACCAAATCAAGTCTAAAAACCACACAGACTAATCTCATGTACTCTCCACACAAATCAGACAGCCAATAGTGTCTAAAGGCTATATATATATATATATTTATTTATACAGACACACACATATATATATGTATACACACACACACACACACACACACACACACACACACATATATATATATCAATCACTACATAAAACATCTGAGGAAAGGGTCCAAGTCACGTTCAGCATACTAAACAAAAACAATTGACCGAACCTGGACTCGAGGGACAATTGGGACAATTCAGCAAACCAAAAAAGGAATGATCAACCGAAATCTCCAGATTCAGCAGGCCAATTCCAGCCAATCGACTGGACTAGGTGCTATGTCAACATCCAAGACCCAGATCGACAAATCAAAAAGGTTCGATCAACCAAAATCTGATGCAAGGAGACAATTCGGAAGCTCAAAACAGCATATCGAAATAATTCAGCATACCGAACCAACTGATCCCAACACACCCAAAAACAGGACCCAAAGTCCAAACCTGCATACTCCAACCCAACCCACACAAGCAATATATCAAAATAAAGATCTTGAAGAGATCTTCCAACCAGGACAATAATCATAGTGATTTGTTGCCCGAGGCACAAGAAAACACTAGAAAGCCACATGGGGGCACTATTCGCCCCAAACCACACATCTAGCCATAATTGCCTAATAAATGCTCATAAATTCCTAAAAATTTATTACAATCTTCCACACAATATCATGCACCTAGGAATCCAATTAGAAACCAAAAGGAGGCTTATGAGGTGTGTACCTAGAACCGAAAGCATGATGATGCAAGCAGCGAACGACAAAACCTCCTCCTTGGCATGATTCGCACCTCCTTTTCCAACAACGATGACAACGCGACGGCGGTGGCTAGCTCCTCCTTCGGCCATCTCTCCCTTCGCTCTTTCTCTCACCCTCTCTCACCTCATCTCTCTCTCTCACTCCCTCTCACATCATGAAAAAGAAAGAGAAGAAGAATGAGGAGACAGGGGAAAAAGGAGGAGAGAGAATGATAAAAGAAAAGAAAGAAAGGAAGGAAAGAAGGAAAGGAAGCCACAATACGAGATCAAACCACGCTACCATTCATGTCCACATGACTCATGCCAACAGAGACCAACCACTCGAATGTGCCAACAATTCTCCACAAACTAGAGCAAACCCTCAAAACTTCCATGAGGACCGACACAGCACCATAACTACACAACACTAAGAAGGCTAGAAACCCACTAATCTAGGCGACGAACGTTGTTAGAGTTGTGTTTCACACTAAACGCAAAGGATTCAGCATCTAACAACTCAGAATTCCATCAAAACATCTGGCCAAAACACCATTATCAAATCAGGGTCATTACATCCTAACCCCTATTACGGAATTTTGCTCCTGAAATTCTAAAGGCGAAACACCAAGGGAACCAAATTTGGATGTCCAACACACGACCACAGCCAACTAGCACAATGGTGCCACCCAAAACCCACAAGTTGTAGGAGGAATCTACGCTTCACAAAGCTATTTCATCCCACTTAGTTCCAAAGCGACACCAAGGAGTCAGCTCTCCATAAGTCTGAACACCACAAAATCCTTGAGTGGAGTCCCTCCTGGGCACAAATTCTCCACCTAAAGGCTCCAAAACATTATCTTCCAAGGTCACAAAGCCTCCTGAGCACCTCTGGAGACACACAAAACATAGGATTAACCAGGTGCAGAAAGTTTCCACTGGCATCCACTGCGCTACTTTGATGCACAACCTATTCAGAACCACTCCAAGCACCATACCACAAGCTCAGTAACACCGCCCATCACCTTGGAAAACCTCTTCTAATCAAAGGTACAAGAGAAATCTAGCTACTAAGACACAGCAAAGCTCTTCACGGATCTGGAGTACACTAACAGACTAGCTAATCAAACACTGACTGTCTCCAAGAACTACTTCCTAGATCGACACTCTACAGGATCCAAAGCACAACCTCTCCTGTGGCCAACATAGTCCTATGGGTTGGATAGCTCCTCTTGTGATTTTCCCAAATAGATGGGAATCACAACCACTATGTTGCCTCTAAACAATAGGAATTTATCCCAACCAAAAAGGATATTGGTAAAACTCATCATAACGTGCTACCACGGTAGCCTTGTAGGTCTAGATGTGAGACCACTAAAACACACTTAAACCACTTATTAAGCATGAAGCTCAGGTCAAAACTCCTACAATTCAAAGTCTAGGGCCACAAAAGTCATTATTTCCAGTGAAACAACCACCTAAACCAATGGCAAGGACCCAATTAATTAAGTCAAAATCCTAATTAAAGTCAAAATCCATCTAAATCATTTAAAACTCTAATTAATTGAACCAAAAATCCTAAATTAAAACCATAAACCCTAATTAAAACACAAAAATCCTAATTAAACTCAAAACCCTAATAAATTAAATCCAAAACCCGAATTAAAATCCAAAAACCCTAAATTAAAACCCCAAAATCCTAATTAAAAAGCAAAACCGTAAAATTAAAATAAATAAACAAAAAACCTAAAGTAATTAAAAACCTAATTTAAAAACCAATTAAGTAAACCCTAAATCCCAAAATTAAAAATCAAATTTAAATCACAAAAACCCTAATTTAAAACTTAAAAGCAAAACCCTAAATCCATAAAAATTCCAAAACAAAAATAAAACAAAGAAACATAAAATAATTTAAAACCCATTAATTAAACCTTAATCATGAATTTAATGGAAATCATAAAACCTAAATAAAAGCCTAAACCTAAAAGCCAAAATCCACTTAAAAATCATAAAAACAAAACCTTAAAACAAATAAACAAAAGAAAAACAAAAAAAACCAAACCCTAAGCCTAATTCGTAGGGCCATAAGCCCAACACTATTTCATTTAAAAATACAATTCAGAACTTTAAAAAAGTCAAAAATAATTCTGGCGAGCTCCTTATTCTCCGGCGACGACTCCGGTCAACCCCGAAATCTCCGGAGCGTATCCACAACCTCCCCGTGATCTCCGTCGAGCGTCCCCAGCCTGCGCGCTCAATCCTACGACATCCAGTGGTTGAGGAGGTTGATCGACAACCCTGCGAAAGTTCACCGGGGTTTAAAACCTCACCGTCGAGCCTCCCTAACGGCATCGGCTCCTAGCCTCTCCAACGCACTTCAGTCCACAGAAGAGAACCTAGTGATCCCCTCCACTTCCAGAGCCTCCCCATCACCCCTTTACGCAGCCCAGAAGCCTCCAGCCAGAGCGACACTGGAGCACCGCCGCCGTCGAGAGCCACCGGGAAGGACATCAAGCCTCATCAGGTATTCTTCTCCCCTCTCTTCTTCAATTCAGAACCTTCCCCGTTAGGTCTAGAGTGTTTCCTAGGTGTCTGGGTGGCGATTCACCGGAGAGATCAGCCTTGTCCGTCGATGTTGTCGCCTTCGATGGTGGATTCAACCCATCAGCGAGGCCTCAGGCGAGGCCCCCGTCGACTTCTCCTCTCTCCTCCTCCTCTCTCCTCCACCTCTCTGGTCTCCCTCCACTACAGAGGACCCCCGCCGATGCTCAGCCAACCTTGCCGTCGACGCAACCCAGTCATCGCCGTTGACCACCATCGAGGAAGTGCTGAAGCAAGCTAGGCTCTCCCGCTCTGCGTCGTTGCTCCGGGAAGCTTCTCCACCTCCCCTTGAAGCCGTCTGCGCCGCCCCATCGCCGTTTGGACCGCCGGAGTGTCCCGACGATCCATTACAGCCACCACCACCGACGCAGGGGATGGGAGGAGAGCTCGGGCCACCCCAACCCTCGACGAAGCCTCTGGAAGCTTCCTTCCACCGCTCCGGAAGTCCTCCAGGTGTCCCCACGCCGTTCCAGTCGTCGGAGAACCATTGCGTCGCGCCGTCGTCTTCCCCGTCACCGATCAGAGCGCCTTGCCGAAGCGTAAGGTGGGTGGAGGCCTTCAGGCTTCCTTAGTCCCTTCCGATGCGTTGGAGACCATCGTCGTGCCTCCATGAAGCTTCCTCAGCCGCCGCTCACCTTCCCCTGTCGTTGAGTCGCCGTTGGTACATCACCGGAGTGATCGTCGGAGGAGGAACGTCGGTCATCCTCCGGCGATCTTCAAAGGAGATTGTTTTGGGCCCAGGCCCTTTAGTTCTACGTTTTTGTGTTTAAGTCCTTAGATTATTGCGTTTAGGTCCTTTTTTATTTGTTTTAGGTCCTGCTTTTTACATTTTAGCCCCTGTAGTTTTAGAATACTTTTAGTTCTTTTATTTTCTTTGTGAGTTTTGCATATGACCCCCTGCATATTTTCTTTTTAAATTCCTAACATATTCATGCAAGTTTTATCACATATAGGTCTCTAGAACCATGATTCCTTTACACTTAAGTCCTGAACATTTGCATTTAGCCCCTGAAGCTTTTTAAAATGAGTTTTCCTTGTGAAATTTACATTCTGAACCCTGAAATTTTTTAAAATCACACTGATCACCATTAAAATTGAGTTTTTATCACATTTAAGTCATGAACATTTGCATTTAGCTCTTGGAATCTTTTAAAATGAATTTTCATTGAGAAATTTGTAATCTAAGTCCTAAAAGATTTAAAAATCACACTGACTATCATTGAAATTGAATTTTCTTTACATTTAAGTCTTGATCTTTTGCATTAAGCCCCCAGAACTTTAAAAAATGAGTTTTCTCTGAGAATTTTGCATCCTGAACCCTGACAAACCTCATAATTACACTGACCAGTATAAAAACCCAAGTTTTATCACATTCAGGCCCTGAAACTTTGCATAAAAATCCCTAGATTCACATCAAATCATTCCTGAACACATACAATTTGCATATAGGCCCTTAGATTATTTCTAGATCCTTCATTTAGGGTTTTAAATATTTTCTTGCATATTTTGGAATATTTTTCACTCATTGCATTTCATATTTTGCATTAAATCATAAATTCCATTTAAAAATTGATCTTTAGTCTCACATTTTAGTCACATTTGTACTTATGTGTGAATTTTGCACTTTAGACCCTAAGTTTTCAGGAAATTACCCAAGTGCAATTTTCACATCTCGGTGCCACATTGACATTGGATCCATCATCTACATGTTAGAATAGAAGTCATGAACATATTTTTCATCCAAATTTTCACTCATTTTTGTGAATTTTGTAGTTTGGCCCTTACGCTTATCCTTTATTGTGTTTACATCATTTTGTTGTTTTTCTTCTCCATGTTTTCTTGCAAATAACATCTTCTGGACATTTGACACACATTTTAACATAACTTAGATCATGCATCACTCCCATACATGCATTTATCACATCTAACTAAGAAAATGACCAAATTGCCCCTATGTCCTAATTCATGAGCATGCATCTCAATTTTGCATTCAGTCTTGCATAGTCCTTGTCCAAGCCATTCTTTAGATTTTTTGCACATTTAGGCACTTATTCATGCATTTCATATTACTTTTCATTACATTTGCATCCTTATTTAACGAGCCTGCATATCATGCCTTTCTTTCGTAGATCTCTTTCTTCACATTGCTTTCGGAATCTTTCATCCAATATCTGGTTTGATTTGCTACTATGTCTCGGATTTCTTTTGATTTGATTTGGATTTCATCACCCGAGGGCGTACACTAATTGACTAAAATGCCCACATTGGCCCATTTGTAGATTATTTCTCTCCTTAACTTTTTCTACGATTCTGAGGACTTGGGTTGACCTACTTTTTACCTTTTTGATATTAGTATGGTTTTCTCGAACATTCTGTCCAAAAAACCTCGTCAATTCATGTGATTTTCTTTGTTGTGTCACATTTTGTGACTTCATCTTTTCATGCAAATTTCTTTGCAGTTTTCGCATACCACTTTGCACATCCATCCAGTTTTGCCATGACATTCATATTAGCATGTTTTAAAGCATGATCTAAGCTTAGCAAGCACTCATCCAACCTTTAGCAAGCAATTTAGGCTAGAAAGACCGAGTTTCTCGGGCGTACGAGAGTGCCTAACACCTTCCTCGTGCGTAATAGGAATCCTTATCCATCCTCTGGTTAGTAGATATCTAGCCTTCGCATCTGCATCTCATGCACTCAGTCTTTTGTGGTTTTCCTCGTCTTTCCCTTAAAAGACTAGGTGGCGACTCCTCTTTTCTTTTTCTTTTATCTTATCTTGCGCCTTCGCCATCTTGGCATGACTGTGATCTCCTCCCTCTAACGCAACTCCGCACCGGACCCTCGGGTTGGCATGGTCACATACCATAGCATGCTACATTCATTTTTAGAAGCCTTTTCTTAGCCCAATACTCCCCAAAGGCCCATTTACTAATCTAGGTCGTTGAACTCCCAAAATGGGGCGTTCAACGTTGAACTCACAAAATTGAGCGTTCAACGTTGAACTCCCAAAACTAGGTGTTCTACACCTCCACGCCATTTTCCTTTAATTCCTGTCAACACTTCCTTTTTTAGAGTCAATCTAAATCATAATTATTATCAACGAGTCTTCTTACTGTAATTACAGGTCATCATTATCTCATTAAATGACTCATTTGATCCAAATTTGACTTGGCAACCAAATTTGGTAAGTTTTTAGCCTAAGGGTATTGAAAAGCTGATATCGGGAGTTTAACATTGAATTTCCAATATTGAGAGTTTAACAACTTCAAGTCTAGTAGTTGAAAGGCTGATATTGGGAGTTTAATATTGAACGCTCAATATTGGGAGTTTAACAACTCCAAGCCATTTTTCTTCCAATTCTTGTCAAACTTTCCTTTTTTGGAGTTTACGTAAATCGTTCTCAATATCAACGAGTCTTCTTGCCTTATTTAGAGGTCTTTATTACTTCATTAAATGACTTATTTGACTTATATTTGACCTGACATCTAAATTTGTTAAGTTTTTAACCTGAGAGTGTTGAAAATGTGATTTTAGGTGTTCAACATAAAACGCCTAGTTTTGGATGTTCTACACCTAACAACTCAGCAACGCCACATCAGCCACTTTCCTCCTTTGAAAAATTTCAAATACCAAAAGTTTCCTTTTTTGGAAGATTCCTCTAATTGTTCGTGACACCAATTAGTCCATTAATTAATGGAATATTCCCTAATTAAACAGCTATGACTCCTAGGTGTGTTGAACTCCTCATTTTGAGTGTTTAACATCGAATGTCCAGATTTGGACGTTCAACACTTCTAAAATGGAAACTTTTGATTGTAGCTGTATAATCTTACCAATTTTGGTTCTTTTTGCCTTTTTTGATCCTCTCGTGCCTCTATAAATAGAGGGGCATCCTCAGTCTTTGGGGAGATCAAACACACATTCAAAAGAAGGGGAAATTATTCTGAGAAAGCGAGTAGAGGGATTCTAAGCATTTGTTTTCTGTTAAGCTCTAACCACATTACGTCATCATTTTACATTTCATGAATAATAGGGGGTTTTCTTTTCTAATGTTTTTTTTTCTTACATACCGCATTTCATTTTATTGCATGTTGAAACTAAGCATGTATATTTATTTGCAACCAGGGGTATAAAGTCCCTCAGGTAAGTATTCTCCTCTTATTTCACATTCGTAATTTATTTTATTGAAACGCTTACTACACATTATTAATCTGCGTTCTTTTTTTAAATATTATTTTACAAGGAAAAGAGAAAGAAGAAGAAACTCACCAGTACGGACACCCTTAAGCAGCGCTAGTGCTATCCTAAGGTAGCTAAACCCACATCAATAAAACATCTCCCTAAGCATTTTGAAGGTCGGTGAAAGCGAATCGAGAGTGGTAATTACACCAAATCCATCATCAGTCGAGTGAAGGAGTTGGATACAACCAAAGAAACACAATTGAGATGGCAAAATGCATCAAGGCAAGTAGAACGTGCGCTTCCTCCAAAAAAATCCCACATCCACAAATTGGCGATTACGGTGAGACAGCTAAAAGTGCCCCCAATCTAAGGTGAGCATCCTTTGCTTATTCCTTTTTTTCTTTTCCATGCATCTTTTATTTATTTTATTTTTTTCGTGGATTTTTAAGAGTCGTGGCAAAACTCCTCATAGTGTTTTGAGGCACCACAATCTCTTGATTGTTTGGGCTTTTATACGTTTAAATGCATACAATCACCCCTCCTTTAGTTTTGATTCTCATGAATAGGGGTGATTGATTAAAAAGGGACTTTTTTTTGGAAAAATAATTGTTAGTGCATTGAACGTCTGTTTATGGGCGTTCAACATTGAGCGCCCCAGTCTTAACGTTCAACGTTGAATGTGCTAATGTTAGTGTCCAACAACTCTGAACAAAATTCAGTTCTATTTTCAAATTTTGTCTTCGTTTTCTTTTCATAATTGGCCCAAAATCATGGTTTGAGGCAATCAACTTTGTCGTAGGGACCGAAGCCTTAATTTTTGCGTGCTTTTTGAAAATCCAAATAAAAAACGAAGTTTTCTCTGTAACTTGCAGGGCCCTTATTAGAAACTAATTTGATTGCATCTTTCCTTGGGTTATGTAAATAACTACTCAAGTCTGGAACACCTTTGTTGGGAAAGACTTGAGAGAAGTGTTTGTGTTGTCACTAGCATACGTAAGAGTCACATCTTCTCCCTTGATTCTTGTGAAAGTTAATTAGAATCCCAAGCTAAGAATTATATTCTTCCTCCTCGTTCTATGGTTTGATGTGGATTGTATGTTTGAAAACGCAAGTGACCTGATCAATCCTAAGTACACTGGGCTCGACCTCTATAGGGTAAGGATCTAAGTGTGCTCAGGCTCTCTCAAAGACTTTAAGAGTTGAAGTAGGGGAGTGGTACCCATGAAGAGGAATTTTGTCCTATTGTGTGAGGAGTCATAGATAATCCCTAAAGGAGGCTATACCCAAACCTAAGCACCCTGAGAGCCACATAGGTCAAAAACATCAAAAGCAAAGTGAAAATCTAAAATCAAAAATCGTTGTTTGAAAGTGTTTCAGTGCAGCTTTTTGTAACAAGGGTGTTAAATGCCAAATCTATAGTGTATCACGTTAAACGCACTAGAATCAACGTTTAATGCATTGTCTAGCTTTTTGTTTTTTTTTGCCCTTTATTTATGGGAATGATGCATCTCATAGGGTAAATGATTAAATAGGTACTTTAAACAAGACATTTGCAGTTTTATTTTCTTTTTTATAAAAACTTGTATTAGGTTCCAAAATTCTTTATAATTATTTTTTTCACCAAGTGTAATATTTGTAACCTTTTTTCCTTTAAAAAAATCATAGTGGAAAAAAAAGAGATAGAAAGAAAAAAAGAGAGCAAAAACAGAGAGTTCAAAAAAAATCAGCAAGAAAAAAAAGGGAGGGAAATAAGAAAAGGAAAACAAAAATAGAAATTTGTTGTAATCATTCATGGATATCTGTCAATAGTTTGTAAGAGCATTTGGAATTATTTCTGTCAAGCAATTTCCCTCAAAAGTAGAGGAAAACCATCTGGGAGCATTAAACGTTGTTCCTTACAGCGTCCAACATTGAACACCTCAATCGTAGCGTCCAACACTGACAGATTGCCAACCAAGTCTATATGCTTTAATCAGTAACAATACAAGGAGTGTGTGCCAAAGGTCTATAATAACATTGTTTGCATTAACCAATTTAGCACCTAAGAGGTAGAAGTTGACAGAGTTGTTAGACACCACTCATCTTGCGTCTTACACTTTTTGCTTTGAACTTAAGCTAGAACAAGAGGGAAGCTAAGCCAAACGTCAGAATCCATGAGCAGCCAATCAGATACTACCAATATGCCTGAAGAGGAACCTATCTTGAAGCTTTTCCATCCAACCACCGAAAAAGAATTGGATCTTGACTCGATCCAATATCAAGCCTTGTGTCGCTTTCTTTACAGTGATACCAACCACCCTGGTCTATTGGGGATGGTAAATCAACAAAATGATAATCTCCATCATGGTCAATACCTCCCTGGTGAAGGACTATGAAAGCCCATTGCAAACTACATTCCTGAAAGTCTATACTAGGGACAGCTCAAAAATGCACCACCAGATACCAAACACTAGGGGCAGAGAAACGACCCAAATGGAGAACTTCGAATAAAGGCAAACCCTTTGTTCTTTGAGTAACCACAGCGACTGCCACATGGCGAGTATAGAGAAAGAGTCGATCCAATATTCTCCTGTCAACCAAATTAGAATACTCATCAGTAGGTTCCTTTTTAGTCGTATGCAAACCAAGCATCAACTTCTCAAGCTCATGATGGATTCAGTAACTTAGCAGAAATGAAGAAAATTTTGAATTCTTTTGAGGTTCATACACAGGCTCCTCCAACCTTTGACATAAGCAAATTTCCCTTATTCTAGCTGCCTCCCCGCTTCAAATACTCAAAGACTCCAAAGTTTAATGGGACCACCAATCCATATAACCACATCATTCATTTTCAAATAGAGTCAGCTCCGTACTTCCACGACTTGGGGCTTATCATACACCTCTTCTTTTAACTTGTTAGAAGGAGAACCTATAGATTGGTTCCTCACTCTCTCCAAAGAAGAGCTCAGTAGCTTCAACAAGATTAGAGAATGTATCATAACCAAGTATCAACACAAGATTGTGTCGAAGCCAACTTTCCACTACTTAAGCAGAGAGAGCATGAAACTAGATGAAGATTGGGTCACTTTTGCAAATAGATGGCAAGAAATGGTAGTCAGATCAAGCCTGGACATCCCAGAAAGGCAAATTATCTTGACACTGATTGCAAACTCAACTAGGCTGATGAAAAGAGGACTGACAAATGCATACTGTCCTTCCATAATTGCATTCTACGAGGTGTCCACTTCTACGAAAGAAAATATGCATGAATTCCAAGAGACAGAGCCAATGTATCATGTCCAAGCTGGGAAGCCAAAGCAATGGGATCAACCTCCTCATATGCAAGATTATCAGTAGAATAGCAATGATAGGGGCAACCACCATTATGTAATTCCACAACTGCAGTTGAAAGGACCGAAATGTGCAAGTTATCCTCCTATTCCAGTCATGCTGGTAGGCATGTTTAAAGAAATAATAGAAGCCCAAGAAATCAATCTCCTGCCTCGAAGACCAGAAGGAATAAACTACTACAGAAATAAATATTGCTCGTTCCATCGAAGACACGGGCGTAATTTAAAAGACTGTTGGGTTTTCAAGGATATCGTCTACAACTAGATCAAGGAAGGTAGAATCGAGTGGGATGCATTAATAAAGAGGATTGGGAGGCACCATCAAGCATGAGCTAGGCTCTAGACATTAATCAAGCAGAAGTCTCCACTGATGGAGCTACACTACGGGCATCCCCCCCCATTTGTTGTAAATAAACATTTCTTTTCCTTTCCTTTTTCTTTTATTTATGGAAAATGCGTAAATAAAATATCCTTTAAAAAAAAGAAGAAAAAAAAGAGAGTAAAGCAAAAATGAGAAGAAAGCCCTACCACACAAGTATGGAAAATTGAAACCAAACTGGAAAGGACCATACTTGGTGATTGAGGCATATCCAGTGCAATGCCTATTGAGGATGGCACTAGGCATGAGCATCCCTGAAATGCACTACACCTCAAAAGGTATTACCCTTGACATGCATACTAAGCCTTTAGGCTGCCTCAGCTTATGGATAGCTATCTCCTAGAGTTTTGGAGCCTTGTCCTTAACCTCATCTCACGAACACTTTATGGGAAAATGGATCAAGGTTCTGACACTGAGACAAAAGCAAGTTTTTAAGAGTTCCTCCTCCGGTCCATGAATAACAAGTCCATACACATCCCCAAGTCAAACATGCTATCCTAGCATAAATTTTAGTAATTGGTGATTGGGTAGATGTCCAAGGCCAAGCCTATAAGTACGAAAAGAGGGGAGTGCATCCAAAATAAAAGGAGTGATTCGATCCATCAACAATAAAAATCTCTTGACTGAATACTCAAAACGGGGGTGAGACAACTGACGCTCGGTAGGTGTGCTATCATAGCATAAACCTTAGTTGAGTAGTGATGGTTAGACACCGGCCAAAAGAAAATAAATGAAATGAAAGAAAAAAAATAAAGAAAAGAAGGCAGCAAAGAAGTTGTCCATTGACCGAAAGAAAGAGAGAAGGGAAAACATGACAGCAAAGAAGCTGTCCAAAAAGAAATGAGTGAAAAGACAGCAGCACAGTCTAGAGTCAAAATTAAAAAAAAAGGGGGGAAATCAAAAGCATAGTAGGATTCAACCTTGGGCTGGGGGAGTTTAGAACTTCGAATTTCTAACCAAAGTCTCAGGATAAGACACTAACCTTTTTCCCATACCCTGCACAATACACATAGAGACAAGGGACGTGAACCTAGGACTAAAGGCAGTCAATACCAAGGCAAGCCTAAAGTGTCATCTAGTTTGGAAGTACACAAGGGTTCTAATTATCAAGGTTTTTACCCACGAAGTCTTCTTTTTTCCCAACTTCATGGAAGAATTTCCTTTTAAAAAAAACAAACAAAAAGATAGAAAATCCAACTAAAAAACCTCCTAAAAATAGAAAATCAAAAAATAGAAAAAACCAAAAAAATCAAGAATAAAAAATAAAAAAGCACCACCTCATGAAACTAATAACAAGTAAGGCTTATAATGCAAAAATCTAGGACAATTGTGACGCTATGTCGTGTTTTGACATTTCCCACTCGGATTATCATCTTCAATTAGATAAATAAAGCTAGGACCAGGCTTATTATCCTCTACCTAAGTTTATCTCAAGTAATCCATGACTATCATTATTTATCATCATCTTTGGACTAAGGGCAAGGGGTACCCTAGAGGAAATAACAATTTTGTTGAAGATGTGCAGGAGCCACTTTGAAGTGTTGAATGCAGTATTCACTACACAGCGTCTAACACAAAGGAAAATGCTTGGAACATGAAGGCAACCCAGAATCCCCAATACCCGACCAAAGAAATAAAGCCAACGTAACTAGCACAAAGGAGGTCAACTCCCTTTACCCGACACCTAAGAACATCATAGACCTTTCGCTCACTAACTTACATATTATAGAACGACGGTCCCTTTGGAGAGTGTGGACTGCACTCAATGAAAGGACACCCAACTATGACATTGCATTCATGTGTCAGTCTGCTTTAAATGGTGAGCCAAATTCCTGAGCCATCTCGATATATAGATCAAAGCAGGCTGTGATGGGGGAATCTCACTATCCAAGGTTATGCATTGCATGTCAAAACCGCCCTCCCTGCATTTCTGTCAGCATACATCCATGTAAAGCATATTACATTGTATCATGTTTCATTTTGAGTGGTCATCAGAGTTAACAATCTCCAACCTCTCAGATCCTCTTCAGACTTCCCCACCCAAATGTTGGTTGTTTTTTCAATACCTTTTAAGATTTCCTTGCTAGAATGTCGGTTATCCTTTTTAGACTTCCTTGTCCAAGTGTTGGTTATCTCTTTCCAATATCTTTTGGGATTTCCTCACTAGAGTGATGGTTATCCTCTTTTAAACTTCCTCGCCCAAGTGTCGTTCGTCTCTTCCAATACTTTTTAGGATTTCCTCGCCAGAGTGCTAATTATCCTCTTTTATACTTCCTCTCCCAAGTGTCGGTTGTCTCTTCCAATATCTTTTAGGATTTTCTCACCCAAGTGCCGATTATCCTCTTTAGACTTCCTTGCTCAAGTGTCAGTCGTCTTTTCAATACCTTTTAGGATTTCCTCACTCAAGTGTCGATTAGCCTTTTTAAACATTTTCACCCAAGTGCCGGTTGTATCTTCCAATACCTTTTAGACTTCCTCGTCAAAGTGTCGGTTGTCTCCTTTCAAAAACCTTCTAGGATTTCCCCGTCAGAGTGTCAGTTATCTTTTTTAGACTTTCTCGCTCAAGTGCCGGTCGTCTCTTCAAAACCTTTTAGGATTTCCTTACCCAAGTGCCGGTTATCCTCTTTAGACTTCCTCGCCCAAGTGCTGGTCATTTCTTCCAATATCTTTTAGAATTTCCTCGTTTGAGTGTCATTCATCCTCTTTAGACTTCCTCCCCTAAGTGTCGATCATTTCTTCCAATATCTTTTAGGATTTCCTGGTTCAAGTGTCAGTTATCCTCTTTAAACTTCCTTGCCTAAGTGCCTGTCATCTTTTCAATACCTTCTAGGATTTCCACGTCCAAGTGTCGATTATCCTTTTTAGACTTCCTCTCCCAAGTGTCGATTATCTCTTCCAGTACCTTTTAGACTTTCTCTCCAAAGTATCGGTTGTCTCCTTCCAAAAACCTTCTAGGATTTCCCCACCAGAGTATCGGTTATCCATTTTTGACTTCCTCGCCCAAGTGTCGGTCGTCTCTTCAAAGCCTGTTACGATTTTATCGCCCGAGTGCCGATCATCCTCTTTAAACTTCCTCGCCCAAGTGTCGGTCATTTCTTTTAATATCTTTTAAGATTTCCTCGCCCTAATGTCGGTTATCTTCTTTAGACTTCCTCGCCCAAATGTCAGTTGTCTTTTTCAATATCTTTTAAGATTTCCTCGCTCGAGTGCTGATCATCTTCTTTAGACTTCCTTGCCTAAGTGTCAGTCGTCTCTTCCAATATCTTTTAGGATTTCCTCACGTGAGTGTTGGTTATCCTCTTTAAACTTCCTCCACCAAGTGTCGATTGTCTTTTTCAATATCTTTTAGGATTTCCTTACCTGAGTGCTAGTTATCCTCTTTAGACTTCCTCACCCAAGTACCTGTTGTCTCTTTCAATATTTTTGTAGGATTTCCCTACCCAAGTGTCGATTATCCTTTCTTTTAGACTTCCTCAGGTGATGCCCGAGGCCATGTCTTTCAAATCAAAATTCCCAAGTGTTGTATCATTTATCCAACTTGATCCCATATTCAGATCAAAATGCCCGAGTGTTGGATCATTTATCCAATTCGATCCCATATTCAGTCCAAATTTTCCAAAGTGTTGGATCCTTATCCAGCTCGATCCTTATGTAAATTTCTCCGAGTGTTGGATACTTTATCCAACGCATTCAAATCAAAATTTCCGAGTGTCGGATTCTTATCCAGCTCAATCCCTCATTCAGCTCAAAATCCCCAAGTGTTGGATCTTTATCCAACTCGATCTCTTATCCAGCTTAGTGGCAGCAGGTGTTGGACCTTTTCCCCCCTTCCAGCATGGTATCATACCCAAGTGTAAGTCCTTCCTTTTAGTCTAAGTGTTGGATCCCTTATCCAGCTCGATCTCTTATCTAGCTTGGTGGCAGCAAGTATTGGATCATTTCTCCTTTCAGTTTGGTCTCATACCTAAGTGTTAGTCCTCCCAATAGGCCCGAGTGTTGGATCCCTTATCCAACTCAATCTCTTATCAAGTCTAGTGGCAGTAGGTGTTGGATCTCCTTTCTCCTTTTAAAACCCCCTAAGTCGTGCCACACAAGAATATCATCAAACCTTGAAGCTAGTTTCATGTTGAAACCATCTTCAAGGAGGGGTAATATGTAAATATCCCATTTTGGCACTCCTTTATTTTTATTAAATCCCATTGCACCATAACATGCTACATTCATCTTTAGAAGCCTTTTGCTTAGCTCAAATACTCTCCAAAGACCCATTTGCTAATTCAAGTCATTGAACTCCTAGAATGGGGCATTCAACGTTGAACTCCTAAAATCGGACGTTCAACATTGAACTCCCAAAACTAGGTGTTCTGCACCTCCACGCCATTTTCCTTTAATTCCTATCAAATCTTCTTTTTTTAGAGTCAACGTAAATCATAATTATTTTCAACGAGTCTTCTTATCATATTTACAGGTGTGACCGCATGCCCGACCCGGAGGGAGGGGGAAGGGGAGGAGACCACAGCCATGCCAAGACGGTGAAGGCGCAAGGATAAAAGAAAAGAAAATGGAGTCGTCACCTAGTCTTTTAAGGGAAAGACGAGGAAAACCACAAAAGGATGAATACATGGGATGCAAATGAGAAGGCTGGATGTCTGCTAACCAGAGGATGGGTAAGGATTCTTATTATGCACGAGGAAGGTGTTAGGCACCCTCGTACGCCCGAGAAACTCGGTCTTTCTAGTCCAAATGCTTGCTAAAGGTTTGATGAATGTTTGCTAAACTGGAATCATGCCCTAATCATGCTAATGTGTATGGACGTGATAAGACTAAATGAATGCGCAAGACGATGCGTGAAAACTGCGAAGAAATCCACATGAAATCATGATAAAGTCGTGAAAATCGAAAGGGGAAAAAATAACC
>JAMKQA010022893.1:0-19347 GCA_024699735.1 Posidonia australis
CGAGGGTGCCTAACACCTTCCTCGTGCGTAACAAGGATCCTTACCCGCATTCTGGTTATTTCGTAGACTTGTCTTTATTGTTCTTGCATGATTTTTCGTGCATATGGTTTTCCTTGTCTTCCATAATAGATTAGGTGGCGACTCCTTTTTGTTTTGCTTTTTCGACGTGATTTTGCCGACCGATTTCGCATTCTTCTTCTTTTTACGGAATCTCCTCACCGGCATGGTTACACCTGGTCAAACTTTCAGGATAATCCAACGTTAGTGAAGCTTGATCGTTTCTTAATATCTCCTGGATGGTCAGGATCCTTTCCTGATGCAATGTGCACTGGCAGAGCAAGGATCATATCAGATCACATCCCAATTTTGCTTGATACCTTGGCTTCTAATTGGGGCCCCCCTCCCTTTAGGTTCTACAAATCTTGGTTCTTATTTGATGGGTTTGAACTAGTTATTAAGGAATTCTAGGGGCAGAATGGCCACCATCTCTCTATGTGCTCTCCAGTTTCAGAGCTTAGCTTTAAATTGAAGAAATTGAAGGCTTTTATTAAACAATGGATTACCCCCATTAAGGTGGTTAGAGCTAGTAGACTTAGAACTATTGAGGCTCAAATTATGGATATGGATAATCAAGCTAAATTTTTTGTAAATATTAATTAAGTTCAGAAAAAGATGCTGAAGTTTGAACACCTAGATTTACTTAAAGAACAAGAGCTGTATTGGAGGCAAAAATCCAGAGTTTTGTGGTGGAAGGAGGGTGATTTTAATACCTCCTTCTTTCACAACATGGTCAAAAGTCATAGAAGGACAAACATTATCTCCTCACTATTAATAATAACAATATATGCTTCTCTCATTTGGAGATTAGTAGAGAGATTGAGGATCGTTTTACAAAGCTCTTCAATAAGGGCCCCAGTCCCCACTCTAGTCTTTGCTGGGACACCCTGATTCCAGTTAAAATTCTATTTCCTGAATTGTTAGAGTTACCTTTTGAGGAAGAAGAAATCAGAGCTAGTGTTTTCCATTTAGCTAGAGATAAATCTCCAGGTCCTGATGGCTTTCCTATGTTTTTCTTTCAGCACTTTTGGGATTTACTAAAGCCAGACATTAAACATATATTCCAATCCCTTCACTCTGCTAATGATCCTTACTTTCTGGCTTCTATTAATTAGACTTTTCTTGCACTCATCCCAAAAAGAATGGGTGCTAATAGAATCCAGGATTTCAGACCTATAAGCCTAGTGAACAGCCTATACAAAATTATTACAAAAACATTGGCTGCTAGGTTGGCTCCTGTGTTGAATAGTGTAATGGATTCTTCCCAGAGTGTTTTTCTCCTTGGGAGATCCATTGCGGATTGTTTCTTGGTTGCTCAGGAAACCTTACATTATATGAGTACCTATAATATCAAGGGTTATATTCTGAAAATAGATTTTGAGAAAGCTTTTGACAATATTAAATGGAATTTCCTGTTAGACTCACTAGCTGGTATGGGTTTTGGGGACAGATGGATCTCTTGGATCCGTATGTGCATATCCTCTGCAAAGTTCTCTGTACTGGTGAATGGTTCCCCAAAAGGGTTTTTTGGGGCAGCCAATGGGTTAAGACAGGGTGACCCTTTGTCCCCCCTGTTGTTTATTATAGCCTCAAATGTCCTAAATGCCATGCTGCAGTCAGCAAGGAGGAACAACTTGATCTCTGGGATTAATTTTCCAAATGAGGGCTCCTCACTGATTAATCTGCAATATGCAGATGACACCTTACTTTTTTTGCCCGATAACACTGACAATTTGATTAATATCAAAAGAATTTTATGTTGTTTTCAGTCTTGCTCTAGGTTAAAATTTAATTTCCTTAAATCATCGCTGACTAGTGTGGGGGTTTCCCAAGAAGATCTATTGTTTTCCTGTGATATTATAGGATGTGAAAAGGCTGATCTTCCCATTACTTACTTAGGTCTGCCTTTGCATTATAAAAAAGCAAATAGTAATAGTTGGGCTCCTGTGATTGAGAAAGTCACTAACAGGCTTTCCTCCTGGAAGGCCAGACAGTTGTCTCTAGGGGGCAGATTAGTCTTGGTAAATGCGATTTTATCAGCAATCCCAACATATTTTATGTCTGTGCTGCACATGCCCTTGAAGATAGAGAAAAAATTAGATAGTTTAAGGAGTAATTTTTTGTGGCATTCTATATCCCCTACAAAAAAAAGGGATGCATTTAATTAGATGGTCCAATATTTGTAGGGATAAGAAACAAAATGGTTGGGGGATTATAAATTTGAGGAGTTTTAGTGCAGCTTTAAAAAGTAAGTTAAGTTAGCAATTTTTTTCAAACCATTGCAACCCAGTATGGAAATCTATTGTTCGGGCTAAGTATTTACTTAGGGGTCCTGGGGCTATTTTGAATACTTCCACTTCATCCTGCTCACCCCTATGGTGTCATATCAAAAAAGGGTTCAACTTTTTCAATTGTTTTTCAAATGTCACAGTGGGCAATGGTTCCAATACGATTTTCTGGAGACATAAATGGCACAATGGTACTCCTCTTAGTATCCTGTTCCCTGAACTTTACAGTGTTGCTAGATTTAAAAAGGCTTCTGTCAGAAAAACCTTGCATTTATTCAATACAGATTTCAACAGATTGTTCAATTTAGCTCACTATGATGCTATTACTTCCAATGTGCTTCAATTTCAATTGGATGTTTTTGTTAGCATTTTGCAATCTTTAACTTTGGATACCAGAGAGGATGACTTCTATTGGCTTCCCTCAAAAAATAATACCTGAAGTGTGAAAGCAGCTTACAATCTTATTAATGATGGGGGCCTCCGTAATGTTTTTTTTCAAAAGCATCTGGGGGAGTCACTCACCCCTAAAGGTCAAGCTATTTGCTTGGTTAGTCATTAAAAATAGGAATTTAACAAAAGAAAATTTATTAAAAAGAGCTTGGACTGGTTCACCACTATGTACTTTCTGTTCTGTAAGCATTGAAAATAATAAGCATTTGTTTCTCAACTGCTCTTTTGCAAGGGAGATTTGGGAGTTCTTCTTGGACTCACAGCTTTACCCTGGATTTTTATCAGTTGGAGATTTATTTTTATCTACCCCTAATCGTAAGCATTACCTACCATTCTCTGGGTGGACTTTGCTTCTCCAGATCATTCTCTGGTTGATTTGGAAAGAAAGAAATTGTAGGATCTTTCGCAATACATTTAAGTCAGGTTTTTTGATTATTAATGATATTTTGTCTCTGATGAAATTTTGGGTGGAAAACCTTGTATCAGGTTTTGAGAAGGATGACATGTTACATTATGTTTCTGCAATGGGTTCACATCTAGTGGAGCCTCTTATTGCACATTCTATCCCTTCTTCATATGACCCATCTGGAGAGGAAACTTAGAATGCCATGCAAGAATGTTGATGGCAGCCCAAAGTTTTGTAAAAAAAACAGAGAATTTTTGATGTAATACTTTTACTGTCCCATTTTTGTGATTAAGCTGATGATAGTCTATGGATTTTGTGGCTGAATAGCCTATGGGTTTGAAATATTATTTATGACAATGTTTCTTATCTGGCATTTGAGCCGAAGAAATAATACCTATCTATCTCAACCGTTTACAAAAAAAAAACAATTCTACTTTCTTTCGTAAAATTACTTCTTCTCATCTCAAAAGAAGTAAAATCTTTTCCTTTTTCATCAATGATGATCGCTCTAAATCTCTCCTTGAGATTTCAAATGCTATGTACAACTATTTCTTCAATCATTTCAACGACCAACGTGCACATCTGGTGGATGAGATTTCCACTTTTCAACTAAGATCACAAGTCCTGGACACCTTGAAAGAGGCTTCTCCCTTGATGAGGTAAAGTAGAGCACCTTCTCTCTCTATGACAACAAAGTCCTCGGCCTAAATGGTTTCTTTATTCTCTTTTTCAAGGATTTTGGGACACAATTCACCCTAACTTGCTTATGATGTTTCAAGTGCTTTTGAACAATTAGGGTCTCCAATACATTGTCAAGATTAATAAGGCCATGCTTGCTCTTATCCCTAAAAAGAAGATCATTGAATCTGTCAGAGATTTTGGACTCATAAATCTTCTTAGCATTTATTATAAGATCATCATTAAGGTGTTAGCTTCGCATCTATTACTTGTCTTTGATTCTTTCCTAGATGACTCCCAATGTGTCTTTATCAAAGGAAGAAATATCATTATTTATTACATTGTAACATTTATGATACTTCATTTCCTTCACTCCAATCGGAAAGCAGGCTTTATATTCAAGATCGATTTTGAAAAGACTTTTAACAATGTCAAGTGAAATTTCCTCTACTCGATCTCTTAAAGGGAACAAGCTTCGATTAAAATTGGATAAATTGAATTTCATGGTGCATTTACAAAATTCTCTTTATTTATCGATGATTCACCCTATGAATGCTTTTGCGCCTTAAAATAACTGAGACGAAGAGATCCCCTATCCCACTCCTTTTTATCCAGTTCACTAATATTCTCAATAGAATGCTAGGCATTGCTTAAGGAAGGGACCTTATCAAAGGCTTCACCCTTGGTAAACAAGGACCAATTGAGCTTAACATTCAATATGTTTATGACACACTAATCTTCTTAGAATCCTTACATTAAAATGTCATTAATCTTTCAAGAATTCTCTATTACTTTCAACTTATCGCTAGGCTTAAAATCAACTTTCACAAATCCTTCTTCTTAAGGATCAATGTCACATCATTGGATCTCCTCTAGAGATCCAAGGTTGCATCCAGGCAACCCTTCCTTTGAACTATCTCAACCTCCATCCTCATTATAAGAAATCAAACACATTTGATTGAGACCACATCATTGTTTTTTTTTTGTTAACGACAAACTATTATAGATAAGTCCCTCGGGCACACAGACCTAAGGAGATCAAAAACAGTACAAGATTGTTTGCTAATACATTCCTCTGAAGTTGAACTTCCAATCCAAAAAATTATATCAATCAACAAAGGCCATCATAAAAAGTAATAGTATCCCAAAAAATTGTAAACAACGACTAACAGGGAGTTAATCATTAATCGGATTATTATCCACAGGGGCAGAGAAGGTCTGTGGTGAATCCAAAATCCTACTGCTAAGATATGCTGTGATGGTAAGCTCGGAATCGCGGAATTGCTGGAAGTAGTTGATTGAGCAGAGAGCCTTATCTTTATCAAAACCTGAAGCCAGAGAATTTATCCAGCCATGAATAAGAGAAAAAATTTCATTTATAAGCAAGTTAGGACCTTTGCAGTCCCCTCTAAAGATGCAGTTATTTCTATCCTTCCAAATAGTCCCCAAAATGATTTGAATCAGAGTATAGCAGCCTTTGGTAGGCAGCTCAAGTTTGAGAGGGGGAGTAAGTGTAAATAGATCAGCAATGGAAAACACTGCAAAGTAAAGAGATCCCTGTATGAATGCACTCCAAATGGTAAAAGAGTAAGGACAATGAATGAATAAATGAGTAATTGTTTCATTGTGTGCTCAGCAAAAAATACATTCTTCAGGATTATGACCGTGCCCCACGGCCTGGGGGCTGATCCGGCACAGGGTCACGCCAGAGGGGAGGAGGCCACAGCCATGCTAAGATGAGGAAGGCGCAAGATGGGACGAAAAGGAAATGAAATGGAGTTGCCACCTAATCTTTTAAGAGAAAGACGAGGAAAACCACAAACAAATCACTAAAAGTGAATGAATGAGACGCAAACGTGAAGGCTAGATGTCTACTAACCAGAGGATGAGTAAGGATTCCTATTACACACGGGGAAAGTGTTAGGCACCCCCGTACGCCCGAGAAACTCAATCTTTCTAGTCTAATTCGCTTGCTTGAGGCTGAATGAATGTTTGTTATGCCAAGATTGTGTTCTAATCATGCTGATACGAATGCCAAGACAAGACTGGATGGATGTGCAAAACGATGTGCAAAAATTACGGAGAAATCCACATGAATTGATAAAATCGCAGAAAATCACATGAAATGACGATATTTTTGTAAAGAATGCCTCCAAAAACCATGTTGATGTCAAAAGGATAAAAAGTCGAGTCAACCTGTGTTCTCAGAATCATGCAAAAAGACGTGAAAATCAAAAAGTGGGAAAATAATCCGTGATAGGGTCAAATGTTGGCCCTCAGGCCTGTTAATGTACGCCTCGGGTCATGAAATCCAAATTAAATAAAAAATATCTGAAATGTAGGATTAAAGCAAATCAAATCGGATAATGGATAAGAAACTCTAAGGACAAAGTGAAGAACGAAATCCATGAAGGAAAGGCATAGGATGCCGGCTCGCCAAATAAGGATACAAATGTGAGGAAAATGGATATGAAATACATAGACAAATGCCTAAATGCATAAAAACTCTAAAGGATGGTCTAGACATGGACTATGCAAGACTAGTGCAAAAATTGAAATGTATGCTCATGAATTGAAAACACAGGGGCAATTTGGTCATTTCCCAAGCCAGATGTGGTAAATGTTTGCATGGGAGTGATGCATAGCCTAAGTTATGTCAAATGTCTAGAAGATGTTATTTGCAAGAAACATGGGGGAGAAAATCAACAAAATGATGTAAATACAATAAAGGACAAACATAAGGGTCAAAATGCAAAATTCACAAAAGGAGTGAGAATCTAGATAAAAAAAACATGTTCACAACCCCTATTCTAACATGCAAATGATGGGTCCAATGTCATTGTGGCACAAGGATGTAAAAGTTGCAATTGGATAATTTCCTGAAAATTTAGGGTCTCAAGTGTAAAATTCACACATAAGTGCAAATGTAACCAACATGTAAGGCTAAAGATCAAATCTCAGTGAAAACATGAATTTTAAATGAAATCAATGATTAAATGCAAAACATGAAATGCAATGAGTGAAAAATGCCCCAAAATATGCAGGAAAACATTTAAAACCCTAAATGATGGATTTGGAATTAATTTAAGGGTCAAAATGTAAATTTTATGCTCAGAAACGATTTGATGTGAATCTAGAGACTTTTGTGCAAAATTTCTGGACCTGAATGTGGTAAAAATTGGGAATTCATGTTGGTCGGTGCAATTATGAAGTTTCCTGAGGTCTAGGACGCAAAATACACAAAGAAAACTCATTTTTTAAAGTTTTGAGGGCTTAATGTAAAAGACCAGGACCAAAATGTAAAGAAAATTTCATTTCAGGGGCTAAATGCAAATGTTTAGGACTTAAATGCAATGAAAACGCAATTTTAATGATGATCAGTGTAATTTTTAGAATCTTCAGGGTTTAGAATGCAAATTTCACATAGAAAACCTTTTTTTAAAAGCCACACGGGACAAATGCAAATATTCTGGACCTAAATGTAATGAAATGATGTTCCAGGGACCTAGATGTGATAAAAAAAACATGCATTAATATGTTATGAATAAAAAAACAAAACTCAAAGGGGCACATGCAAAATCCACAGAGAAAATAAAAGAATAAAAAGTATTTTAAAAACAATAGGGACTGAAATGTAAATGTCTGAACCCATATGTAATAAAAAGGATCTAAATATAATAAAATAAGGGTTAAAAATTAATAAACCTAAACTAAAGGGGCCTCGCTTAAAAAGTCCTCTTTTGAAGATCGCTGGAGGATCGTCGGCGTCCTCCCTCCGGTGATCTCTCCAACGAGCCTTCGGTGGCCATCCTGTGGTGGAAAAGGGGCGCGCAAGGCTGGGGAAGTTTCATGGAAGTGCGGCAGTCCTCTCTGAGCGGTTGGGCAAGGCTGGGGAGGCCTGAGGCCTCCCCCCCACCTCGCGCTCCGGCGAGGTTCTCTGAACGGCGACGGAGAAGATGACAGAGTGGTTGGAGGTGTCCCGGAGGTTGGAACGGCTCGTCGGTGGTTGGGGAAGCATCACAGGGGCACAGCGAGGCTAAGAGGAGTGTTGTTGAGGCCCAAGGAGGTCTGGAGGGCTCCTCCCACCTTTGACTCCGGCGACGGGCTCAGGAGTGGTCATCGGGGTGCGGCGGTGCTCTGGGCTGAGAAGGAGGGACACTGAGGGCTTCGTGGTGACGTGGGGATGCTTCCAGAGGAGGAGGACTGATGTTGGAGCGTCGGGGGTACTCGGGTGTCTTCACAGCAGAGGGTTGTCGACGGTAGCAGCGGTAACGGCGACCAAAGGAGGAGGAGAGAAGAGGGGAGAGGAGAGGTGGCCCAGGAGGCCTTGCCTGAAGCCCAGCGGCTTGAGGCTCGCCGGTGGTGGTGAACCCACCACCGGAGGCGATGCGGCAGCGGTCAGGAGGCACCGCTCCACCACAACTAGTTCTGGGAACCTAGAGGCAACTACGGGGCATGCTATGAATTGAAGGAGAAGGGAAGGAAGAGTTACCTGATGCGCGAGATGTCCTCCCCGGCGATCTTCAGTGGCAGTGGCGACGTTTCCAGCGATGCTCTGGTTGCTGGAAAAAGATGGTTGTTGGCTTGGGAGATTGGGGTTGGATGCCTTCGCAGGTTGGTAGTCGAGGGTGAAGGACTTTGGATTGCTTGCGGATTGAAGGCCTAAAGGTTCTCTCACTCTCCGGCGATCTCTGTTTTTGTTTCTCCTCTCCGCTCTCTCCAGTTATGGTCCAAATCTCCTCTTCTGGGTGGTTTCTCGAGCTTCTTAAGGGGATGGATGACGCGAGGGAATCGTGGGTGGTGGTTGTGGTTGTAGTTTCGTGATAAGTTGGGGGGAGGAAGAAGACTGTAGATTTATTTTTCCTCCTCCCTAAGTTTCTAATTGATGTAGGAATAAAGGGATATTGGGCTAAATGGGCTGGGCTTTTGGTTTTGGTTTTGTTTTTTTCCTCTTTTTGTTGTTTTAGGTTTTTTAGGGTTTTGTTTTAGGACTTTGGTTTTACTTTAAGTTTTTGATTTTGTTTTGGTGATTTTATTTATTTGTTTTGGTGATTTTAATTAAATTTTGATTTTGTTATTTTGAAGTTTAATTATTTTTAAATTAGCGTTTTTAGGAGTTTGAATTTAATTATGAGATTTTAAGTTAGTTTCTTTTGAGATTACTTGAATGATTTAGGGTTTTTAGGTTTTAATCATTTTAGATTTTTGTGACTTAAATTAATTAGTTTTAAAATTAGGATTTTCAAGATTTTAATTATTTTGGAGGTTTTTACATTTTTTGGATTTTAATTAGAGTTTTTAGTTTAAATTAAGGTTTTGGGTTTTAATTAAAATTTTTGGGTTTTAATTGGAAGTTTGGGTTTTAATTTAGGTTTTTTGGATTTTAGACATGGTTTTTAATTTAATTAGGGTTTTTTGGATTTTAATTAAAGTCTTGAGTTTGAATTAGGGTTTTTAGAATTTTGAGTTGAAATTTGTGTTTTTCGGATTTTAACTAAAGTTTTGGGTTCAAATTATGATTTTTTAACTTAATTAAATGACTTTAGGGTTTTTTAAGGTTTTTTTTAGTTTAATTTAGGTTTTCCTTGAAATTGAATGGATTAAAGTGGTTTAAAAATGGATTTTATTTGGTTTTGACTTTAATTAGGGTTTTCATTTGATTAATTTGGATTTTAAACATATTTAAGTTGATTTTGCTTGATTTTGATTTTAATTAGGTTTTTACTTAATTAAGTTGGGTTTCAAATGTTTTTAGGTTGATTTAAGTGGGTTTTGTTTAATTTTGGTTTTAATTAGTGATTTTTTCTTGGATTAAGTTGGTGTGGGCTTGAGTGGGTCTAGGGTTCTGATGGAGTTAGGGTTTAAGGGTGGTGGTTGCAACCAGAGCATCTTCCAAAGAAGCCTATTGCCAAGTGACTGCAAAATCGAGGTGTCTACATGGACCAATCCAACCCCTTTTGCAGAGATTTACCTTAGTCAAGACTTTGTCAAAAATTACCAGCCAAGAGAAAAATTTTACTTTCAGAGAGACCCAGCTACACCAAATTGGTTCATGATATTGAAATCTGAGGCCACCATCAGTGATAATATTGTAACAGGATTTCACTGAGTAAATATGATTTGAGAGATTCCAGTGTAAGATGTCATCCTCAGGATGTAAATTCAGATTAGATAAAATATCTGAAAGAAGATCAACCTATGCCTGAATATTTCTAATGTTAGCTAGTGACAGAGGGTCAGCAAATAATTTGCCAAATTCAACCCTAAAGATCTCAATTGTTTTGACAAGCGAGGCATTTTTATATTTAGCCAATTAGAAAAGATTTGGAAGGTAGTTTTTAAGTTTTTCGCCATTCCACCATCTACTTTCCCAGAATATGGTGTTGCTACCATTCTGGACTTGAAAGCTGGTGAAGCTATTGACCAAATTGAAACAGACTTTCAATTCCTACCATAAGGGTGAGGATCTACCTGATGATTTGTTTAAGAGAGCCCTTGGCCAGTTCCTAGCAAAATATCTAGCTTTTATGATTTCTTTCCACTTAAGAGAACAAGTGTTGGAAAGTAACTGCCAAAGTAACTTAGATTTAAGAGCTAGATTAAAGTTTTTAATATTGATAATTCCCCATCCTTTATGATGCTTTGGTCTGCAAAGTATATCCCATTTAACTAAATGACCAATAGAGGAAGGGAAGAGTAGGATTTCCAAAGAAATCTGGATCTAAGTTTATCAATGGCTTTTTCTACCTTTGCAGGGAAGTGTAGCACAGATAAATAATAAGTGGGAATGGCTGAGAGCACAGAGTTAACCAGAGTTAATCTTCCTCCTAAAGACAATTGTTTTGCCTTCCAAAGAGAAAGTTTTTAGAAATTTTTTCAATTACTGGAGACCGGTCAGTGAAGGAGAAGTCCCAGGTATTTTATAGGCAAAAGAGAAGTGTTGCAGCCCAAGATTTGGGATGATCTGGTAATGAGTTCATTTGAGACACCTATGTCAGTAAGAGAGGACTTATGGAAGTTGATTTTCAGACCAGAGCAATACTGAAAGCAACACAGAATCCTCTTAATGTTAATTATGTTGTCCTCACTTGCAAACAGGAATATGATAGTGTCATCTGCATACTGAATGTTCACTATATTAGGTCCACCATTTGGAAATTGAATGTCTGATATCAACTTGGATTCCATAGCAAGAGAAAGCATTCTATTCTGGATGTGTGTGACTATAATGAAAAGGAGAGAGGTGACAAAGGGTCACCTTGTCATAAACCATTTGTGGCAGGGAAGAATCCTTTAGGAGAGTCATTAAGTAAGATGGAGAACCTTACATGTGTAATGCACATCTTCATCCAATTAATCCATTTAGGTCCACAACCTAAACCAGAAAGAGAATCCAATAAGAAGTCCCAGTTTACATTATCAAAGGCTTTCTAGAAATCCAATGTTAGGAGATATCTAGGGATACCAGCCATTTTCATGAAATGTAATGTTTCTTGGGCTACCAGGAAGCAATCCCCAATGTATCTCCCTGGGATGAAGGCATATTGAGAGTTGTTAATGATATTGTCAAGGACAGGGGAGAACCTGGAAGTCAATGTTTTTGTAATTATTTTATATAAACTGTTCACCAGACTGATAGGCCTGAAGTCTATTATGCATTGTGTCCCTTCCAATTTAAGGATTAGTGTGATGAAAGTTTGATTAATAGGTTGAAGATAGTCTGTATCTGTGGAAGAATGTAGATGATTGAAAACTTAAAGGATATCTAATTTGAGAATATCCCAGAAATGTTGGAAAAAGCAGATTGGAAAGCCATCAGTTCCAGGGACCTTGTCTCCAAGCAAAAGCATCATATTATTGTGAATTTTTTCCAAGGAGAAAGCACCTTCTAAGGCCAAGGGGTTCTGAATTTTAGTCAGGATTAAGGAGTCCCAATACAGTTCAGGACTGGTTCTGGTTGGTTTATTAAATTTCCTGGTGAAGTGCTCCTCTAGTTCCTTGAAGATAGTGGTAGGGGAAAAAGTATTGTTGTCCCTTATCTTCAGGGAGAGAAGAGCATTGGTTCTTCTTCTACTTTTAACCACATTATGAAAAAAGGATGTGTTTAAATCCCCTTGTTTAAGTCATTGTATGCTTGACTTTTGCTTCCAATATTCTTCTTGTTCTTGGAGCAGAGAGAAATGTTCAGACAAAAGGTTTCTTTTCTCAGACAGGGTGATTGCATTTAACTATTGAGATTCAGCTAATGAATCTATATGGGTAATTTGGGATTCAATGGAGAGTAGTATGTTACATCTAGCCTTTCTCACTGGCCTAATCCAGCATATAATCTGTTTCTTTAGCTGTTTGAGCCTATATGTAAATTTAGTTACAGGAGAGGACGAAGTACAGATATGGAGGGATTTGTACCAAGAAGATTCAATGAAAGAGCTAAACCCTGTAAAGTGAAGCCAGGATTTGTAAAATTTAAATGAGGTAGGACCCCAATCTAGAGGAATGGTGTTAAGAGAGATGGGTATATGGTCAGAAACTACCCTAGCCAAGCCCAGACAGAAAGAATTGGGAAAAGTATTTGTCAAATCAATATAGATAAGGAATTTGTCCAATTTAACCATGATAAGTTGAGCTTGCATGTTTGACCAAGTATACTTAGAATTATTACGAGAGAAGTCCACAAGGAAGTGACTATCAATGAAAGCATTGAATTGTCTCATATCAAAAGTAATGTCATGCTTGGTGGAGTATTCATGTGAATATCTAATGAGATTGAAGTCCCCCCCACCAATGACCTACTTGGAGTTCACTTTTTTGCTTAAAAAGTCTAATTCCTCAAGGAATTCATTTTTCAGATTGGGATCACAAGGCTCATATACCCCTGTGAGCCACCAATCAAGTCCATCTGAAAAGCTTGTGAAATTTATGGAAAGGCAGTGTGTGGTAGGGATAGTATTCAACAGTTTTAAAAATCTGTCATTCCACCCAATGAGGAGTCCCCTTGAGGCCCCTAGGGAAGGAATAAAGGACCATTAATAGTCTAAGAGCATAGGCGGAAAAAGTCTCTAATTTAGTTTCACTAATTATAATGATATGGCATTTATTAGTTTTAACAAAGCTACTAATAGCACGTTTTTTGCCACTGGAACTCAGTCCTCTTATATTCCATGCTGAGATGATCATTAATTGGGAGGAGAAAGAAAAAGAGAAGCTACATTCTCAACCAAGTTGGCATTTTTATTTAAATCAATATGTGGCAGACCCTACTCCACTCTAATAGAATTAAGAAAGTTCTTAGCCTCGACTGTGGATTTTAAGGAAATACTTAAATTGCTGCAAAAAATAATGAGCTGATCATAGGACTCCCAATTAAGAGTATCATTCAGAAGATTACTAGTGCTATCATCATTACCAACAGAAGAAGAATCTGATGATATAAACCCATTTAGAGGTGGATCAGAGTCTAGCATAGCAGTTGAATAAACAGGAACATCAGTTGTACCTGGGGCGTGGATAGGAGTTGGTGGCTGGGTCTCTGAAGCAACTACAGAAGGACCACATAGGTCATCTTTCACCGGGCAGTCGTAGACAGCAAGGACTTTCTTAAATTTAGCCATGGATAGATTTCGTGCCTTGATTTCTACCTCCACAAACTTGGATGTTTCATTGCCAATAAGCAGAGGCTTAGTTGAGGTGGGAGTGACAGTATGGGTGGACTGGAAAGTCATGGACCACCTCCGAGACAGAGGGGGGTAGGTAAAATGCCTACAGAAGTTATTGAACAATGGGAGGCAGGGCTGATGGGTCTTGTTCAAACATTTTTGCCACCCCTAGAATTCTTATTTCCCTTGCCACCTCTCCAACCTCTATTAGTCTTAAAGGATTTACGGTTAGGGTGAAGACTAGTAGAACCAGATGCAGAGGGAGTAGAATTAGTAGGCCAAGTAGGGAAGGAGCGAGTGGGTGCAGGAGTTGGGATAGCACTAGTGGCACATAAGTCCCAGCTTCTCCGATATTTAATGGGGTAAACATAGTTGCCAAAGGCAAAGAAGCGACAGTCGGGAATGTCTTTTCCTGGATGAATCTTCACCCTGACTCTAGAGTAGCCCAGGAATTTAGCAGAGTCCTCAGATAAATCCACTTCAAAAAGCTCCACGAACCTAGAGATCATGTGATGAAAGACGTCTATATTCCAAAGGTGATGAAGAATACCCTCAAGCCTGAGCCATACCCCTTCTTCCTTCAAAGTCAGCACCGGGTTGGAGTTCGAGGACTAGGGAATGAAGAAAGCGGAGATCGTTTGTAGAGATACTCCAAATTAATTTAGATAATCAGTTCTGATCTTGGAAGAGGGAAAAACTAACAGGAATTTTCCATGAGAAAAAACTTGCACCTCAACTTCGGAAGAGCAGGGCCAGTAGGTCCTAATATGTTCTGCTAAGGAATCCTTAGTAAGTTAGGAGGAGTGGGAGGTGACAATGGCACTCCGAGAGAGAACCAGGAAGTGGTCACATACTACTGCAGAAGGAGGTAATATGGTTGGGAAATGTGGCGAGAGGCCAGCGTTGGGGGGCTGTAGGGAGGAGACTTGAGGGGCCTGGAAGAATTTACAGAGAGCAACTGAGTGACAAGATGATTTGCATTTAAAACAAGACCCAACAAATTTTCAATTCTTAGCCTCATGACCCCGAAGGCCACAAGTAAAGCACTTGCCAGATGCATGACAGAAACTTACCCGCAGAGAGAAGAGTTTTTTCCTTGTAACCACCTGTCAGTCTCCCATAGAGAAGAGAGAGGGAGTAGGAGAATAGGAGAAGGGGCGGGAAAGGAAGGATTATGATGATTACATATGTCAAAGGAGATCTCGGTGTCAAGGATTTTGTCCGAAATACACGAAACTCCACTGGCGGGAGAGAGGTTTGGGGGAGTGTCCTCTGGTAATAAATAAGTAGGAGATGGCGGATTTGAAACGTGAGAGAGAAAAGACTGCATGCATTAATGTCAGAGACTGCGCAATCGACCAGAGGGTGGCTAGGCGTGCACGACAAAAGAGAAGTCAAGTAATCGACTCCAGAGATAATATAGAAGCGTTAAGCATCGCATGATTAACTGAGAGAAGTCTGATTAAAAGCACGTTAGCTTAATAAAACAGGTGGCTTATAACTCATATAAGACCACACAGAAGACGAGGAGGTGCCTGACATCTTGACACCGTTGTCAAAACCTCGGGAGCCCACCCCCAAGGAAGTCCATCAACCGGGAGGGGAAACGTCGTGAGGATGGTCGACGATCGAACCAAGGACCATCGCCATCGACAGGGGCAGTACCGACTGAAGAACAGTCAGGTGAGGGGGAAGATTGCTATCCCTGAGCAATCTCAGACAATGATATGTGTCTGAAAAGTCAAAGAGGGAAGGAACAGAACTTCTCTTCTCCTTCGACTCAAAATCGCAAAAGGAATGTCTGCTAGAAGCAGAGAAAATATACTACTCGGAACAAGAATCAATCATAGAGGCATGATACAGATAAACATATGTAGAAGAACCAGATCAAAGCATATTAATATCAAAATCCAGAACCGTTGCTAAAACACATTTGGTAAGAGAGTGCCACCAACAAGAAGACAAGCAAGATGGTAAAAAAAGCATATCAAACACCATATCCCGCCGTTGTCTCAGAGACGGCCCAAAGCATATCAAAAAATCAGATGCATAGTGAAACAACGCAAATCGGCCTAGATATGGCCAAGCACTAATAACGCTCAAACGCTCCTCGCCACCCATGGGATCCAAGAAGGAACCTAGTAGAGGATGAGGGGAAGCAACTCAAGAAGAGGTAGAAGAAGGACGCTTCCTTGAGGCGCGTACCTATGCACAAGATGAAGAGGTAGAAGAAGTTTTGGCTTGCGTGATTGGAGGGGGACGGAAAGCCTCATCGTCGGAAGAGTCTTCTTGCGACTCTTAAAAGCCAACCAATCGAAGGCAGTCACCTTATGCAATAGAGCGCGGTGAGTGCCAGAAGAACGTCAACGACGCAAGGGTTTCAGACCTCTCAAGCTCGAATAAGTGAAGTTCATTTTCCTCATCGTGAGACCACATCATTGTTAAAATGGAGAAATGACTCAACGCGTGGAGAAATGGCTTTCAGCAATTAGAGTAACTCATTAACAAGCAAAAACTACTCTCGCGAGCCAAAAGAAAATAAAGCATCTTCACGATGTGCAAACTACTCTCGCTTCAAACCAAGTTGAAGCAGCACAAATTAAAACTCGTACCACTGATTTGAATGCTACCACAACAGCAATTGAGGATACAAACACTAGCGGTTTCTCCATTTTTATTTTTATTTGTCAATTATTGGAAAGAGATTATGTGACATAACAAAGTATACTAATTATTTAATGTAAAAAGTGAAAAATCCAAGAATTTCATGAGTAAGACATTTGAGATTATTTAAAACCAGAGTCAATAAAATTTTAAATGAGGAAACAACGTGATTCTACTCCCTCCTCACATCGACTAATAGTTGTGACATTATGCTCTAGTTCTTGTTATGCTATTAAGGGTACATTTGAAACCACATCTATTTAAATTCTAACCACTAATCTCTGAGAGAAACGGAAAAATCCAAAATTTATTTCAAGTATTTCTATTTCACTTCTTTAGAAGCTACAATTTCTAGACAATCCAAACGTATTTTTATGTAATTAATAAAATAAAAAAAAAAACACTATAATGTCTTTAATGTTCTTAATCTTTTTAAAGATTTATTTTAAAATATTATTACTATTTACGAAATTATCATTTCCATTTCCATTTTTCTCCTTCTCCCATTTTCTCATTCTCCCATCTCTCCGCCTCCTAAAACCCTGACAAAGGCAACAGTTGGCCCTCCTTGGGACATCAGTAGTGAGTTGGATTACAAAGCTTTGCAACTTCAAAAATGGTGAAGCTCAAGGACAAGAAAGTAATTAGAGAATTAGTAGAAGATAACTTCGACTAATGGATCATTTCTTTTCCAAACAAGATTTTAAAAATAATCTAGATTTTGAATTCTTCAAAAACTCTAAGATATTTATCATCCATCTTCTCTAGAGGTTAGATGAAGAATTCATTTGTATTTTTGTGTAGTTAAAGAAACTAATAGAAGAAAACTTTTAATAGAAATTAGAGAAAACTTTTTTTTTTAACATTTACTTTAAAATATCCTTAATATTTAAGATCCATGCCATTGATCCTTATACATTAAAGTAAATGAAATATTAATAGAAATTAACATCTATTAATGGACCCTTTCTTTCCTAAATAAGATTTTAAAAATAAACCAGAATCTAATTTCTAAGTTTAGTGGGTTCCAAACAGACCCAAAAGCCTCTTAAAATAACCATAAATCTGGTTTGCATTAGGCAAACTAACTCATGCTGATTTTGTACTCTGAGCCGTGCAGTGGCCACTTTGTCTCTGTTTCGCCGTTGCCTGCTTTGTTTTACTCCGCTTACTGCAAGGGCCTGGTTAGCTTGGCAGGGTCTTTATCCCTACCCTTAATGTAATGAGACTTAAATTTTCAATGAAAACAATCCTTTATCAACAAAAAAAAAAATGGTAACAGTTGGGAAAAAAATTGGAGAGAGAATCTTACGGAAACGACAATTGGGGTTAAATTACAAGGAAAAGCCTCAGACCGTCCTAGCTCATGGAAAAAAATCAGCATTTGCACAAGCATAACCAATGTACTTGTGATCAGCCAATCAAGCTATGCATCATTGGCTCCAACGAGTTTCTCGTCAAAACTTGAAGGAAAAAAAGATCACCTAAAAAATGGTAGGAGAAAATGGAAAATGTAAAAACTTATTGCAAACCTGAATTCGACTGATATGTAAGCTCGGAATAAGGTGTCAGAGATGAAGGTATCAACACATATGCAATGCATATATCAGTCAGGGATAACTGTCAATTTATTATTCTCATCATCCACAAAATAGACTTCATAGTTCCGTAACACACACTCCTAACTAAAAACAATAACAAGAGCAAGAACACAGAGACAACAGAAATCAACCAAGCAAAAAAGAAAAATATGAAGAGAGGACAGGACGTTAAGATAATAGGAGGGTAGGAGTCAGATCTTCCTATTCATTGATGAATATGCTTCACCAGGCCCAATCCTCAGACCGGGCACCTCCACCTCAAAGTCATTCATCATTCAAAAACCCTCTGTAAAATGGCAAAGAGAATGGTCTCATAGGAAGGAAGGGAGAAAACAGTCCAGAAACGCAAACATGAAATAGCCGAAGACGGCAATGAGAAGAAAACGGCTTGGATGCCTTGGATACATCGCCCCTCACAGATATATACATATATGCAAGTCGTGCCTAGGGTTTTCATGATCGAAGGGCCAGGATTCGACATCTAACATCCAGCTCATTTGGGCTATGGGCTGGCAGGCTGCAGTTGGTATATGGGTTTTTAAAGAGCTGTTAATGATATACGACTCATTCCCGTGACTATCGACTGTTATTAGTCTCCATCGATTAATACTCCTTTGAAATACATTTATGTTGTATTTGGTACGTTGAAATGAAAATAGATAGAAATGCAATAAATATTGGAATAGAATTTGAAATGAAATGAAATAAAATAGATTTATTTCATTCCTGTGTTTGGTATGTAATAAAATTACATAATGGAATTGACAAATAATTCCTTTCTAATATTTGATACATAAGAAAAGAATCGAAATGGAAATATAAAATTTAGAAGATTAACAACTACATATTAACAAAAATATCCTGTCAATTTGGAAAAAAAATTAAAATAATTTTTTCCCATACACACTACAATATACACATACACATAAAAGTTTTAACATATATAATCTTTTCTAAATTAGCATTAACAAAATATTCTTAGTAAAATAAAAAAAATTGTAGGAAAAGAAGACAATAAAAAATATTAATATTCTTTGTAAAAAAAATACATACACAAAAAAAATAAGAAAAGAAGACGAAAAAGCAAAAAAATACAGAAAAGATATGGTTACAGAAGAGAGAAGGTCGTAGAGGAAGAGGAAGGACCTTGAAAGAAGAGGAGGAAGACTAGACATGGAAATCGGTCGGAACGGCCTTAGGCCATCCAGTCCAGCCCAGGCCCACCATGGCCTCGGCCCGTCTAGCCCAGCACCGGGTCGGGCTAGGCTAGGCCCACCGTGGGCCGTGCCAAGCCCACATGTTAGTCTCCCGTAGGCTCGTAAAATAGGTCCATTTTGGCCTGCAAATGATGATTAGGTCGGGCTGAACCAGACCGGGCTGGCCTAGAAATTAAAGGAAAAAAAAGGCTAGGCCTATGGACCCGAAATAAAAAAAATATATTTGTAAAGTTCCTCAAGAATGTTACCGTGCAATGATGTAAAACTATTTTATTTTTTATATTTTGTATTTTTTGTATTTTTTTATGTATTTTTTATTTTATTTTTTAA
>JAMKQA010022894.1:0-22828 GCA_024699735.1 Posidonia australis
CACTTCACTCGTTCCCTCTCAACACCTCTGCTTCTCCCCCGAGCCAAGCACTTCCTCTTAAAGCCCTCTGCCATGCCAGTCTTCCCCGAATCCCGCCGGCGCTCCCCAACTAAGCCTAGCTCTGCGCGGAGGAGACGGATCATGCAGCCTTTCTCCCGCTAGGGCTCACGGGGTCGGGAAGAGGAAGACGGGTTCAAAGCACGCACAGCTGGCTCAGCCGACTCTTGACTGAGTCAAGGCCCAAGCCTAAAGCCCAAAGCCCAAGTGGGTCCACCACAAGCACGGTTCTCAAGGCAGAACCGACCCACTGGCCATAGAAACACACCACAGGGGAGGAACCAGAGCACAAAACACCGAGGGAACCCACAACCAACAAACACAAATTGGATTTACCATTAATAAACCATAGACAAATAATTACAAGAATTCCATGGTTTATATTAAAATGGAAAAATCCAAACACAGATGTTACAAATACCCTTACAAGTTAATTTTAATTACAACATAAAATAAAGCAATGACGACTACGAGGGCGGTGGTGGCCGATGACAACGGTGGTGATAGTGACTGACGATAACGGCGGTGGCTAATGACGGTGACGATGACTGTGACGGTAATGATGGCCGACGACGGCGGCAATGGCGGTAGTGATGGTGGTCGACGACGACGACGGCAATGGCAGCCGACGAAGGTGGCGGTGGCAGATGTGGCGGGCAACGACAGTGGTGGTGGTGACCAATGGCGATGGTGGTGGCCGATGACGATGACGTTGGTGGTCGACGACGATGCTCCAGCAAGTGGGTGGCGATAGTGGTAGTGGCCAGAGGCGACAGTGGTGGTATCGGCAGGTGGCGGTGGTGGTGGCTCATGATGGCGATAGTGGTGCCAACGGCAACGAGCAAACGACGACATTGGTGGTAGCCAACAACTACACTGGCGGTAGGCGACTACGATGGACAACGACGATGTGGTGATGAGTGGGTAACAGTTGGTGGCAATGACAAGAGCAATATGATCCTTTGATTAATTTATAAGTGCTTATTAGATATACAAATCAAACAAGCTTTTCTTTATCTCTACAAAAGTTATAAAAAGTACTGCTTAACAAAAAGTCAATTTTTCTCAATAACCTGCATAAGAAAAAGCGTTTCTAAAAGCAATTTAAGGATATGTTGGTAAAGCTTTAGCTTCTGAACCCAAGTATAGAAGCTAGCTTCTAGTTAAAATTTATCATACCCCAACTTCTAAAAATGTAAAGGAATTACTATTTTAAAAGCTATATACTTCTAAAAAACTGATAATATTTGGTAGAACTGTTGAACTATTGTAGCTTTTATGAAGAAACAATATGCTCAAAAGTTGTCCAAAAGCTTTACAAAACAGACCCTAAGTATACAAAAGATATTTCAATTCCTTTCCTCTAAGTATATGAGGAAGCCAAAAAAAGAGATATACAACATGATGAGGACAAGGTGAAGATCAAGTATCAAGAAACAAACTGAGTTCAAACATTACAAATAAAAACCAAACAACAATCAATTAAATGGTCGGACCAACCGATCTAGCCGTAGAAGTGGATGACGCCAAGGAGTCCTACCTAGCTGAAGCCATAAGAGGATTATCCTGAATAGGATGTACTTAGTCCCAATTTTACTTGACTTGACTCAATGTTTGAGATAGATTGTCTTACCCAGTTGCTAAGGTATTTGTCCAACACAAAGTCAAAAGCAAAATATGATGAAATATTGAGTTAATATTTCGACCTAAATTCCTAAGGTAGCGTTTGGTACGCTGGAATGGAGACTGGAATGGACTGAAATGGAATGAGAGAATTCCATTCCGATGTTTGGTATAAAAAAATCGTTGGAATAGGCATGTGAATGAAATTCCCTTGGGAATCAAATTCCCATTGAACATGGAATTTCATTCCTTTGTGAGAGGTAAGGAATTTGATTCCCATTCCATTGGGAATCATCCTAAAAACGTTGTGTGCCCTCCTCTACGATCGTTCCTCCTTCTCTGCGACCATCCCTCCTCTGTGACGTGTTCCCGACGTCTGTCGCCCTCCTCTTCCAATGAGGCCCTCCCTCCTCCTCTACGGCCTTCTCTCCTCCGCAACCATCTATTTTCTATATTTTTTTGTTTTTTCGTCTTCTTTTCCTATTTTTTCCTATGTATGTAGTTTTTTTTTACAAAGAATATTGATATTTTTTATTGTCTTTTTTTCCTACAAAGAATTTTTATTCTACCAAGAATATTTTATTAATGGTAATTTAAAAAGGATTATCTATGTTAATGCTAATTTAGAAAAGATTATTTATGTTAATACTTTTATGTGTATGTGTATATTGTAGTGTGTATACAAAAAATTATTTTAATTTTCTTTTCCAAATTAACAAGATATTTTTGTTAATATATAGTTGTTAATCTTCCAAATTTTTTATTTCCATTTTGATTTTGTTCTTACGTAACAAATATTGGAAAGGAATTGACTGTCAATTTCATTCTGTAATTCCGTTACATACCAAACACAGGAATGGAATAAATTTATTCCATTCCATTCCAGAGTTCATTCCATTCCTATCATTTTCATTCCAATGTACCAAACACAGCATAAATATAATAGCATTTCTATTAAACCAAAAAGTCTAGAGATTGGCCAAAATTAAGGAATTTCACCCCTGAAAAGATAAATTTAAGCGCATAAAGTAGGAAGAAAATCTCAAAAATCTTGATGTAGTTTAAAATTTTAGGTGCACCAGAAATAAAGAAGTTCCAAATAACTCTAGAAGTATTACAGTGCAAAAAAATATACAGAGTTGATTCCACTACAAATATTATAGTGTAAAAAACCAATCCAACTCTTCTTCGGCAAGTTAACCTTAGAAAGAATTTTATCATGACACACAAGTTAACCAAAATGTTGACTTTTAATGAAGTTGTACTTTTCCAAATAGACTTATTATACAATGACCTGTATCCCCCATCATTCAAAATATTATAGCAACTATTTACTGATAATTCATTGCTATTTGTATACCAAGATAACATTATCACCATCATTTAATTGAATAGAATTGAGAATATCATATAATCTAATAGCCCCAAAACTTGGAAGCTAAGAAGAATGAAATATTTTATTTTCAAAATACACTTGACCCTTGACAAGATAAACCCATAACATCCTTTGTAGAGAACATTTCTTATTTTTAGTCAGAGAATAAAGACCACATAAGTCATATTTTAAAGGTATATTACTACCCCAGTGATCATGTCAGAACAAGATTTTACTGCCATTATTCACTATGAATATCAAAAATGTGTAAATCACGGGGTATTGTATTTTAATTCTTGCAAGGTGGTGAGGAATTCCTAGAAGTGACATTTAACAAAACATCAAAGCCGTTATGATAGGGGTATCTACTTTTAACAAGAGTGAGTCATTTAAAACGATTATTACTTTCAAGAGTTGCTAAAGAAGCTTACATTTAAAAGTAGAGGAAAAGCTTTTAATATTAATAATCCCTAATTTATCTTAATTCGTATGTCTACAGATGTTTTGCCATTTCATTAGTGAAATACCTGATGAACTATAAGGATTGAAAGTCCAAAGAAATCTTTTACAAATTCTGTCTATTTATTTTTCCACTCTAACAAGTAAATGTAGTATAGAGAGAAAATAAGTAAATACCGTAGAGAGGACTGAATTTAAAAGAGTAAGTCTACCTCCAAGAGTTAAGTACTTGGATTTCTAAGACTCAAGTTTGCCCATGATTTTATCAATAACTACAGTTCAATCATTGTAAGACGCCTTCCTATAATGTATAGGAAGCCCTAAATATTGGAAAGGAAAGGAAGACTGAGAAAAGTCAAGCATATCACTATATTTATTAGCTAGGGCTTGAGAGATACCAATCCCATTAAGAGAGGATTTATTAAAATTTAAGCCCAGCACAAGCTTAAAAACAACATAAAATTATCTTAAGATTGATAATGTAACGATCAGAAGACTCTAAGAAAATAAGAGTATCATCAACATATTGGATATTCATTACCTCAAGACCAATATGAGGGAACTAAATTCCATCGATAAGATTATTTTGCCTTCCTAAGTTTAACATATTTTAAGAATATGGGTAACAATGATAAACAAGAAGGGAGACAGAGAATCACCCAACCTTAGTCCATTTAAGACTCCAAAAAAGCCTCTAGGAGATCCATTGACTATGATGGAAAATTTTCCAGAATAGATACATATTTTAATCTAAGCTATATATTTTTCTCTAATTCCAAAACCTTTGAAGGAATCTATAAGAAATTCCCAATTAACATTATTAAAGACTTTTTTAAAGTCTAATTTAAGCATTATACTTGGTTTGTTAGTAGAGTGAAGCGAATAGCGTGTTTCTTGAACCAATGGAAAACAATCACTGATATTATGTCCTGAAAGAAAGGCATATTGGGAATCACCAAATTAAAAGTTAAAAATAGGGATCAACTTTGCAACAAGACACTTAGAAAAAATTGTATAGTTGTTGCTTAATAGGCTAATAGGTTAAAATCTTGAATTATTTCTACTCTTTTCTTTTTTGGGACAAGTGCAATAAAGCTTTGGTCAATGCCGCGTAAAATGTCAATGTTATCTGACTAATGGAAATACCAAAAAAATCTACCAGATCATCCTTAATTACATTCCAAAAGTAATGGAAGAAGCAATGTAGAAATCCATCAAGCCTAGGGAATTTCTCTCCTAGTAAAGAGAAAACACTTTATTTGATTTCTTCCATTAAGAACAAATTTTCAAGTAACTGAGGTTGAGGTACCATATAAGACAACAAGAAATCCCAATTCAAAGAAATATGTTTAGACTGTGACTTATTAACAAGAAAATAAAAGTGATCTATAATAGCATTACAGATCAGTGAAGGGGATTCAGACCAATTATCAATAATAATCACAGATGAGATAGAATTTTTTCTTTTTTTGTAATTTACTATCTTATGAAAAAAGAAGGCATTTAAATCTCCTTCCTTTAATCATTGTATCTAAGAATGTTCTTTCTAATAAATTTCTTAACCTAGAAGAATATTGAAATGTTCTCTTCTCAAGGATTACATATGCAACCAATCATCTATAGATAGAGGTGAGGATTCTGCTAGAACATCTAATATTTGAATGTCATTTTCAATTTCATCTAATCTAGCATTGTAATCATTTCTATAAGAGAGAAGCCAATTTTTTATGGCCTTTTAAACTATTTTAAGTTTGTAAGAATTTTTTTTAGTAAGGTCAACACTAGACAAGAATTTTATTCAAGTAGCCTAAACCAAACTCTCAAATCCATCAAAAAGCAACCATGACATGTAAAACTTGAAAGGAAAGGGTCCTCACCCTAGAGGCTTAATGTCTAGAGATATGGAAATGTGATTAGAGATCAGTCTAACCTGCCCAATGCAATTGGATCTAGGGAAATGTAATTCCCAATTAGGAGAGACCAAGAAGCGATCAAATTTGACCATGATAGTCTCTTCTTGAAATTTTGACAGGTGAATGAGCAATTGAAAGGGGAAAAATCTATAAGACTGGAATTAGTAATAAAGTTATTGAAATTTGCCATTAGTGGGAAGTATGTAGCTCTATTTGACTTTTTATAGGAGAATCTAATGAGGTTGAAATCTCCACCAAAATTTCAATTATCACCTACTAAACTATATAAGTCATGAAGCTCATTTAAAAATTATGGTTTTAAAATAAGAGTGCACGATCAATACAATCCAGTGAGTCACCAATTGAATGAGTCAAATAAATTCTGAAACTGGTGTGGATACCGGATTTTGGAGGAAGCGCACGTAGTGCATGTTCTACATGCCTTGATGTATTTCGCCACCTCACTTGTGTCCCTTTGGTTGTATCCGACTCTTTCACTCCACAGATGATGGAATCAGTGTGATCGCCACTCTCGACTCGCTTTCGTAGCCCTCGAGACGTCTACGAAAATGTGGATATTGTAAGTTCAGCTACCTTAGGACAGTGCCAATGTAGTCTAAAGGTGTTTGTACTAATGAGCTTCTTCTTCTTTTCCTTGCAAAACAATATTAAAAAAAATATAGATTAATACAATATAGTAATAAGGTTCAAAGGAAATTAAAAATTAATAATAAAATAAAAAAGAAAATATTTACCTGAGTGATTTTATCCCCCTGATTGCAACTAATGTAATACCTAGCTACAACATGCAAAGTATGTAAAAAAGAAACATGCACAATGAAAAGAAAACCCCTTTTTTTATGATGTGTGTATACAGAAATGAAAGGTATCGATGTGATGTGGTCAGAACCAACAAAAGACTCACGCTCAGAACCTCTTTACTCTCTCTTTCTTAGAATTTTGGTCTTGTGGATCAGTATGGATGTTCCCTCAAAAGCTGAAGGTGCCTCTCTATTTATAGAGGCATGGGAGGACCACGAAAAGTAAAAATGGTCCAAAATTGTAAAGATTGGAAAACAGCAAACAAAAGTTTCCATTTTAGAAGTGTCGTATGTCCAAGAATAAGCTTTCTATGTTAAAAGTCCAAAACTAGGCATTCAACACACCAAGGAGTTACAATTGTTATGAATACGAAATATTCCATCAGTTAATTGGGTAACAAATGCTAATTGATGTTACGCACGATTAGAGAAATTTTTCAAAAAATAAGTCGTAAGAAGAGCCTGCCTTTGATATTTTTCATCATTCAGTTCATCATTCTCAAATTCCTCCAGAGCCGTAAGAAGAGCCTACCTTTGATATTTTTTGAATTTCTTAGATTTTGACTCATGGGCTCTAGCAACCTTAATGGAGGATTTTGTCTCTAGAGCAACACTAGATGGCAATTCTACTGGGAAGGAGTAGGTACTTGTGACATCATTATGATTATAACTAGTGTGGATAACACTTATATGGTTGGACACAAGGAGTGGGTTCAAAGTTACAATCGATCCAGAAAGAGCAACACACTTACCTGAATGAAAAGGACAAGCATCAACAGTAGCCTTAGGCCATAAATGATTTGGGTCAGGAGGAGCAGAGACCCCTTGAGCCTTTGGTCATGGTTGAGGCAATAAACCAAGTTCAACAAAAGGATTGGGGAATAATCATTTTTAAGAACGAATCAGATTGTGCAGCCTAGTAGCTCGCTCACCTCTGGTAGACCACGAAGACCTAGAATTTTGTCCCTAGCCACCGTGGCCCCTTACTACTTTTATAACCTTTAAACTGTTTGCCACAAGGTTTCCGCGAGTCCTAATAAGAATAAGAGCCTATAGAAAAGGACTAGGTCTCCAAGAAGAACTGGAAGGGGAACATGTCCCAAATTCTGTTAAAACGGATAGGATAGACATTACTAGTAAAAGAAAAATAACATAAATTAGGAACATCATTGCCCAAGTGAAGACAAATTTTGACATTGACAAACCCTTGAAACATGGCCTGATCATTACCAAAGTTGACTTCGAGCAACTCAACAATTTTAGCAAGTATTCAATGGAACAAATTAGCACTCCATAGATGGTGTGGAATACTTTCCAAGTGGATTTAGAAGCCCTCCTCTCGAAGAGTATAAACAGAATAAGAGTTAACAAACTAAGGAGAGAAAAACACAAGTGTATTAGATACAACCATACCAAAACAATTAAAAGTGTCTTCCCTAAGTACCTGGGAAGGAAATTTTACAGTATATTTACCCAAAGAAACATCAAAGACTTTCAAATCTAAGGGATGGGTCCAGAAATGGGCAAGGTGAGCCAGTAGATCCTTTTTGGATAGTTGTGTGGTCACTAAAGTACAAGTAGAAAGAAACTCTAACTGATCATAAGTGTCATTCGATAATCGGATGGTAATAAGGTATTGAGGAGTTTGACCAGTCATAAATGCCAATAAGTGAGAGTGGACTCTGCCAAAAATAGGAACCTATCTCATGGGATTATGCAAGACTATGTAGACAGAGACTAAGTAGTTAGGTGAACTACATTTAAAACAAGAACCATTGAATGTGCAACGACGTTTATAATGCCCCCAAAGGTCGCATTTAAAACACTTACTCTCCAAGCACAAAATAGTTGTAACAGAGAGAGAGAGAATGCCTTCTAGTCATCACCTTCCAGTCATCCATTAGAGACGCTAACAAAATCCTAGAGGGTTACTAGATGATAGATGAAGAAGGGTTGGAGGAAACCCTATCAGTTTTTGCTTTTGGTAGGGGAGAGGCCAACAGAAGAAAACTAGAGCCAAAGACCAATATCTCTCCTTGCTCCAAAACAAAATCCAAATTATTTGACAGAGGATCAAGAGTAGAGACAGAGCAAATCATAGAGTTTAATGCTCTCGCGCCAGTAGTGCACTTAATCATTAAATTTTCTACGATGAGTTGGCAAATTTTCAGAAGGAAGGACAGGAGAAGTCGTCCGTCGATTGACAAATGTCAGAGCAAAATCAACGACAATATCATAGCAAAGCTCAGAATTAATTAAAGAGGTGTTAGATGCCATTAAACTTGTATTCTTGTTTAAAAGACCTGTATTAAGAGCATTAATACAGTCTCTAATTACTGATTGGGAAACCAAGGTGTCAGAGTTTAAATCTTCTGTATCTCCTTAAGATACACATCTCATAAAATCACTCAATCGCTTCGATAAAGGATTATTATCCCAACGAATAGATAATGTAGTCTCTAATTTTCAATGGGGAGGAGTGATTAGGGGGTATTGAGTGATAATTAACTTCTGTAGACACCCTAATTTTGTAATCGTTTATCGGTGGATCCCTCTAGAAGAATACTCTGGTTGCGACGGGCTAAACTCAACATTTGAAACTAATTTTACACTTTAAAATAGATCCAAAACCCATTTCACACCATAAACCATTCCAACCCTAACCCGAGCATAAATCCAAGCCCTCAAACCTAATCCAAACCTCCACTGCTCATCAAGCCCAAAACCCATCTAATGGCACCCACTTAAACCCTAATCGTACAAAGCTACCACCTTACGTGGGAGAAGAGAGCATAGAGGAGAAGAGGTGGGAGACAGGACCTGCAGCGGCCAACCCCTTGTCCAAGCTCACAGAGACACACACACACACGAAGAGAGAGAGAGAGAGAGAGAGAGGAGAGAGGAAGAGTGTAGCCTGCACCATCCCTAAAGACCTCCTCTAGCCGTGGTCCTTCTCACCAAACCTCCCCTGTGTCCCTACCAGTGCAGCCTCCTCCTTAACCCAAAGCCAACAACCTGCCCCTGGTCCAAGCTTGAGGAGAGAGAGAGAGGAGAGAGGGGGAGTGAAGCTTGCACCACGAACCCTGACCAACTTGCAACTGATCCTCCACCAGTCGTCCTCCTCTCCAAACCAGCCCATCCTCCTCTAACCACACAAACCAGCACCACCTCCTCCAGAACCACCTCCCACGTCCTCCACAGCCTCTACACCACCTCACCTCAAGAACCCAGCAGCAGCCCTAGCCAACCCAACACCTCTCACAGCCCTAGCCAGGTAATACCACCCCGTCCTCTCTCCCAACTGCACCACAGCCACCAACCATCAGACCCATCACCTCAACCTCACCTCCCTCTCACGGCCAAACCAGCAGACCTTCACCCTCATCCTCCTCCTTAACCCAAAACCAACAACCCTCTTCCATCTCTCCTCTCACGTCAACCATCCTCCAGCAGCACCCCACAGCAACCCATCCTCCCTACAACCCACAACAACCAGCCATCCTCCCACTGCAACCAACAGCCACTTCTCCACACAGCAACCCACGTCCCAACCAGGCTCACACCAACAACCACCAAGCTCTCCTCCCCTTCTCTAAGCCAACCAGCACCTAACAAACCAGAATCACAGCCAACACCTTACCCTTCCTCCCTCTTTCCTGTCCAAGTAAGAAACAAGGAAAAGCAGAGAGAGAGGGAGAATCTAGCTGCACTTCAACCCACCAGCACCCCTACAGCCACCTTGCCACCAGAAAGCCCACACGGCCATTCCCTGTCCTCCAACACCAGCCCATCGTCATCACCAAACCCACCTCACAGCAGCTACCTAGCCTCTCCTCAACCCAGCGCCACCAGCACCACCCAACAGTTGTCCACCTTCCCAAGCATCCACCGAGCCCCAACTGCACTGCAGCCCAGGTCCCAACCAGGCTCACACCAACAGCCACCAAGCTCTCCTCCCCTTGTCCAAGCTAACCAGCACCTAATTAACCAGAATCACAGCCAACACCTCACCCTTCGTCCCTCCTTCTTGTCTAAGCAAGAAACAAGGAAAAGCAGAGAGAGAAAGAGAGGGAGAATCCAACTGCACCTTAACCCACCAACACCCACCTCCAGCAGCAACCCCATCCTCCTCCTGTCTCACAGACGAACCCATCAGCCACATCACCGTCCTCCCTCCTCTCCACCCAACTGCTACACCTACATTCGATCCATCAGCAAACCCCCCAGCAACCCAAGGCCTCTCTACCCTTCCGTCTAAGCCCTCCTCCACGTCAAGCCTCCCATGCAGCTTGAGAGGAAGGAGAGGAGCACGTAAAGCACCACCACCCTTCCCGTCAAACTAGCACCCACCTCTGACCTCCTTCCTCCTTTCACTGCCACCTCTCACGTAGCAGCCTCATCCACCACCTTCCAAGCCAATGGCCTTGGCCAGCCAATACCACCCCGTCCTCCTCCCTTCTCATCCCATCTCCACACGAACCCAACAAACCAGCTTAGTTGTCCTCCTCAACCTTACCTCCTTCTCAAGTCCAAACCAGTAACCCTCAGCCCCTCTAGCCAGCCAACACCAACCCATCCTCTAGCCCGTTCTCCTCCAACCGCCATCCTCCCTCTGTCCAAGCCCTCCTCAAGCCCCTTATGTAGCAGGAGAGAGAGAAAGAGGAGCACGTAGAGTCCTCACCCCGAACACCCACAAACCAACCTCTACACCACCTCCTCCAACACCCAATAACCATTCAACAACACCACCACATCTCCGTCCTCCCTCTTCTCCACCAAGCAACACCACCCCTCTGCCTTGACCCTTCTCCTCCAACCCTTGCAACTTGTGGAGAGAGAGAGGGAGAGCATAAGGAAGCTTTAGCCGTTCTCCTTCTCCAAACAAGCCTTGCCTCCCTCTTACAGCCCTATTTCAACGTCCCAGAGTATCCTGGAGCCTTCTTCAGCCTCAACCACGTCCTAACCAAGCCTCCACACCCCTCTCAGTCGTGCCCGAACGTAGCCAATTGGAGCAAGTCGGACATCCATCGATCACACCACTGGGAGGGACAAACGCCTATCCACTACGCAGGTGAGCACTTGGCCATTATAATATCTGAGTTTTTCTTCCTACATGGTGTTTCCTATGCATGTGAGTGCATTTTCTCAAATGTTTTTACATTGTTTTCTTCCATCGGCATGCATGCATGTATGACGGGAACCCATACCCTTTTGTCATGTGTTTTGTTGATTAATTTTCCTTTACATCAGTCCATCTCATCATCCTCTTCCCCTCCAATCCTTCTAACGTCCCAGAACCTGATTCGAGTCCTCGGTCTTTCCCCATGGCCATTTGAACTTAGATGAGTTGCGACGTAAACGATGGAGATGGGTGGAGGAAGTCTTGCATCCATGCATGTTTTCTTTGCTTCCCGGACCCTCCTTCTCCTCCTCTCGTGCTCACCTAGCCATTCCTGAAGATCGACGTAGCCTCCGGCCAGTCCCATGGGCGGAGCAAGTCGTGTGGTCTGGCAAAGTACCGTGAGGGTGGAAAAGTGGGTTCTCTGAGTTTTTTTTATCAGAGTCTTCATGATGATTTCCTTGCTTGATATTTGGTTTTGCTTCCTGGACACTTGCACTGCTTCTTTGTTGAATGGTTTGTTTAGTGAGAGGCGATGAAGGATGATGGTATAAGTAGAATCCTGGAATGCGTCCCAACTACGCATGTAGTCCAGGGACCGTGGATGCCAAACTTGACTTAGCCCTAACTTCCTATGTTTTAGTTTTCTACCTGTCTCTTGTTCAGATTCTTGGCTCATGCACGTCTTCTAGTCTTTGATTTACTTCACCTCTTAACTTGCACGCATCCCATGCATGTTTTAACTACACACCATCATTCCGTTAATGCAAACACCTCACTCACTCATTTCTCATTCCATATTTCATCATACATGTCATTTATCTCTTCGTGTCATTCATCACTTATCATGCACCATACACCATCATCATGGCATAAATAAGCCTCTTATGTGTCATGACATCATTTACATTTAGGACGATGATGATTACTCTGTCTGATCTTTTTGATCGACTGTCAAAGTTTCATATAGCGTAACTGAGTCCATTTACATTAAATTTCACCCTTGCATTTCATTTACATGAGCATAGTATCAAGCATTCATACATACACTTAGACTTAGCAAGCATACATGTATCAGCATTGGCTACACACAAGCAAGCGATTAGCCTAGAAAGACTGATTTCTCGGGTGTATGAGGGTGCCTAATACCTTCGTCACACGTTAGAGAAATCCTTGCCCTTTCTCTAGTCTGTAATGACCAATGTGTTGCATCCATCAGACACGAAGCATGCACAGACATTCATACATATATTTGCATTCCTATTGCATTGTTTTTCTTGTATTTTCCCGTCTGATTTTCCTTGTCTTTCCAGTTTTATTTAAAAGATTAGGTGGCGACTTTGTTTTTGTCCTTATCTTTCTTTATTGTTTTTCTTTAGTGTTTTCGAGTCGAGTGTCCTTCTTCGGATTCACCATTTTTATCGTGACAATTATCGATTCTTTTCGTGCACTTCTCGTCGCACGAAGGAAGTCAGTTCCAACATGGTCACAACTTCAATAATAGCATTATTGTCAGAATTAATACTAGGATTTAGTATCATTGACTTAGGTAACCCCAATATAATCACCTTCTCAGCCAGTTGGTAACACATTAATGACTCATGATCTCTACTACAGCGGCCTGAAAGAGAAGGGCTCACTGAAGAAGACAAGGACCTAGCTGACTCAACTGATAACTAAGAAACACAAGACGAAGAGCAAGTAGGCATAGAAATTTGCTAGCAAGTCCTAACAGAAGATGTCGTCGTTGGTTTCTCAGGGGACAAAGGATGTGGATCTAAAGTCCCGTCAGCAGTAACCTGCTCGATCCCTTATAATAAATAGGGTTAAGAGTATGCTAGATGTAAAGGCTTGGTTATTTTCGATCTACCGGTATTCCTTATCAGAGAAAGGTCATAAGGAATCCCACCAGATCTGATGACAAAGGGGAGGGATCGGCTGCTTGAAGAAGAGGGCTTGCCTTATCCAATGACTCAAAGTTAGATCTGCTATTATATGGGTGCTCAAAAGGAGAAGAAAGCACCATATTATCAGAAAAGAATAGATTTGAACTCGAATATGCATGAGAAGTAAGAGGATCCTAAAAGAAATAGAGGGAGGAAAGACTAGATAAGAAAGAGAAATCAATCAGCCTCATTGACGACTGAGAGAAAGATCTCTTCCTCCATCCATGTTTGCCATTTGGCCTTAACAAATTGAAGCCAGTGAAAGCTTCCTAGTAAAGGCTTACCCATTATCACTTCCACAAAAGAAACCCTAGAAAACAACAACCAAAACCAAATCACTGTAAAAAGGCAGTGAGGCCGATCAACTACAAAAACAATGATCTTAAACGGAAGCGATCACTAGAGCATCGAAGAGTGAGCTACAGTGATCAACCGATCTTTGTTGAGTAGTAGTAAGGTCGATTTACCCTCTGACAGCAAGGCAAACATCTGACAGCAAGGGCTAGCGCAGAGAGTTATGAACGGTTAGTGTTCAAAGAGAACTTCCAATCCTACTTGAACTGTTTGGTTGAGTAAATTTGAAACTGACCTAACACAAATTTAGACCTAATCTAAGAAATTGTGTTTCATATGTATATATTTGTTTTATTACTATTTAACAACTTATACCAAATAAAATGATAATAACATCATTTACATTGAAAAATAATAAATTAAATGACCTACTAAAATTGTTAATTAGATAAACTACTCAAGTAGTTACTTAATACTCACATGTAAATAAGTTAATTCAAATATTTTTAATAAAAAGAGGAAAACAAAAATACAAATACAATGAACTATGAATAGCATTGTTTTGTCTTAGTTTACATGTAAGAGAAAATATCATGTGCAAACAGGCCATCACTGTCAAATCACTACGGCCCTCTCACAAAACGTATGCTTTCTATGTCCCTTTCTACCTTCATTTTTCCTTCTTTTTTTTAATTACACCTGTTTATGTCGATATAAAATATAAAAAGTAATTTTATACATATAAATAAATTATATAATATAACTTGAATTTTTCGGATTAGATCGGATTACAAACTCATACTCAACTTATGTTTTTCGAATTTGAGATTTTGTAACCTATACCAACCCATGATGTAACCACCTTCCAACCACCCATTAGAGACATTAGCAAAAACCCAGAGGGTTCCGAGATGATAGATGAAGAAGGATTGGGAGGGAACCCTATCATTTTTTGCTTTTGACGGGGGAGAGGCCAAAGGAAGGAAACGACAACCAAAGGCTAATATCTCGCCTTACTTAAAAACAAAATCCAAATTATTTGACAAAGAATTAGGAATAGAGATAGAGCAAATCTTAGAGTTTAATGTCCATGCACTAGTAATGCACTTAATCATTAAATTTGGGCGATGAGTTGGTAAATTCTTAGAAGGAAGGATAGGAAAAGTCGTCCGTTAATTGACAAATGTCAGAGCAAAATCAACGACAATATCATAGCAAAGCTCAGAATTAATTAAAGAGGCGTTAGATGCCATTAAACCAGTATTCTCATTTAAAAGACCTGTATTAAGAGAATTAATATCGTCTCTAATTACTGGCTGGGAAACCAAGGCATCAGAGTTCAAATCTTTTGTATCTCATCAGATACACGCTCCATAAAATCACTCAGTCGCTCCGATAAAGGATTATTATCCCAATGAATAGATAATGTATTCCCTAATTTTTCATGGGAGGAGTGATTAGGGGGTATTGAGTGATAATTAACTTCAATAATAGTATTATCGTTAGAGTTAATACTATGATGTAGTATCATTGACTTATGTAACCCCGACATAATTACCTTCTCAGCCAGTTGGCAAGACATTAATGACTCATGATCCCTACTACGACAACTTGAAATAGAAGGGCTCACCGGAGAAGACAAGGGCCCAGTCGACTCAACTGACAACTAAGAAATAAAAGATGAAGAGCAAGTAGGCATAGAAACTTGCTGGCAAGTCCCAACAGAAGATGCCATCGTTTGTTTCTTTGGAGACAAAGGAGGAGGATCCAAAGTCCCACCAGTAGTAACTTGCACCCCCGATAATAGATAGGGTTTAGAGTATACTAGATTTAAAGGCTTAGCCATTTTCGATCTATTGGTATTTCTTATTGGAGAAAGGTCATAAGGAATCCCCTCCAGATCCGGCGACAAAAGGGAGGGATCGGTTGCTTGATGAAGAGGGCTTGGCCCATCCAACGACTCAAAGCTAGATCTACTATTAAACGGATGCTCAAGAGGATAAGAGAGCACCATATTATCAGAAAAGAATAGATCTGAACTCAAATTTACATGAGAAGTAAGAGGATCTTGAAAGAAAGAGAGGGGGGAAAGACCAGAGAGCAAAGGGAAATCAGTTGGCCTTACCGACGATTGAGAGAAAGACCTCTTCCTCCATCCATGTTTGGCCCTAACAAATTGAAGCCAACGAAAGCTTCCTAGTAAAGGCTTATCCATTATCTCTTCCACATAAGAAACCCTAGAAAACCAACAACCAAAACTAGATTACTGTAAAAGGGTAGCAAGGCCAATCGACTGCAAGAACAATGATCTTAAATGGAAGCGACTGCAAGAGCATTGGAGAGTGAGCTACAGTGAACAATCGGTCTCTGCTGAGAAGTAGTAAGGCCAATCTACCCTCTGACAGCAAGGCAAAGGTCCGACAACAAGAGTTAGCATAGAGAGTTATGAACAGTTAGTGTTGAAAGAGAAATTCCAATCCTACTTGAACTGTTTGGTTGAGTAATTTTGAATCTGACCTAACACAAATTTAGACCTAATCTAAGAAACTTTGTGTTTCATATGTATATATTTCTTTTATTACTATTTAACATCTTATACCAAATAAAATGATAATAACATCATTTACATTGAAAAATTATAAATTAAATAACCAACTAAAATAGTTAATTAGATAAACTACACAAGTAGTTACTTAATACACACATGTAAATAAGTTAATTCAAATATTTTTAATAAAAAGAGGAAAACAAAAATACAAACACAATGAACTATGAATGACATTGTTCTGTCTTAGTTTACATGCAAGGGAAAATATCATGTGCAAACAGACTATTATTATCAAATAACTATGGCCCTCTCACAAAACATGTGATTTCTTTGTTCTTTTCTACCTTCATTTTATTATTATTTTTAATTAGACCTGTTTTGTTGGGTCTAGGCTGTAATGGTCTAGACTGCAGTTAAAAATTTCCATCATATGTAACTACAAAGTATTACATATAGAGAGAGAGTTAATATCAGATAAGGTTCGTCCTTACTTTTAGATGGTAAGAACCTTAATTCTGTTCGTCGATAATGACGATTATATATGATTTTATTTTTGATCAAAATCAAAAATCACTTTCAAAAATCACTTAAATTTTGAATTTCAAAATTCAAAATTTAAAATCTCTCCCACTCAATTATTAAAACCCTCACTCCTAAAACAAAAAAAAAATGTAGAAAACTACCCTCCCCTCCTCTCGACGCCCTCCCAGTCTACCCAATCCTCCTCCTGTGCCCTCTCCTTCGCCGCTCCCTCCCCTCCCACTGCAATGCTCCTCCCTCACACCATCGCCACCCAAGGACGCCTTCATCGACCCCATGCCCCCTCACCACAACCCCCCTCCCACCCGACGCCCTCCCCCAAGCCCCCACATAGTCTCCGACCCAACGCTCTCCCTCACGCCCCCACGCAATCCCGACCCAACACCCTCGCCCAGTCCCAACCCAAAGCCCTCCTCGCCACAAATCTTCAACACCTCCTACCACCCACCCTCCATGTCCATCGCCCACACACACGCAAACAATGCCCCCTACCGCCCATCACCTTTGAGATCATCCTCACCCACCGTTGCCCACTCTTGCATCAATCCCACCCCCTCGCCGTCCTACTCGTTGCTCCTCTCCTCCTTCATCTCCTTTTCTCTCTCTTTTTTTAAATTTTTGTGCCTCAATTGCAAGAAGTGTGGAGAGGAGGAGAAACAAGATTAAGGGTTAATGTCACCAATGTGCGTGTGTATGAGTATGGAAATTTTGCATTCCTTTTTGTGTTTTTGTTGTTGTTGTGATTAGAGATTTTTAGGGGTTGGTTGATGGTGATACTGGTGAGACTTTTTGGGTTGGTGATTGGGGTTTTTTTTTCGGTATTTGTTTTTTAGGGTACATGAGACATTTGATACAATAATATATAGTGAAGATCAGTGATATTGAACACAATGAAGATCTTAAATACACATTGAGATTAGTGATATTGAATATAATGAAGATCCTAAATATTAAAAATATAACAGTAAAAAATAATAACACTTGAACCAAAATAAATAAATGCAAAAATGGCACTAAACTAAAATAGGGAAAAAAATAGTAACACTAAAACAAAATTAGGGAAATGTGAATTAAAACTAAAACTAAAAAACTAAAACGTTACAAATAAAAAAAATTGATATTAATACCACACAAAAAAAGGATATTAAAGTGCAACAAGATATTAATGTGATTCAATTGACAAAAAAATCTATCCATATATCAAAATGGAGGGAAAATGCAAATTCACAAAACCACCATTACAACATAGGTGGATTTACTAATTTAAATCTAGATTTAATCTTAATCATTGAATGTATTATTAACAGTAGATGATTAAAGGTCTTATTAAACAAAAATAAGGATGGACCTTATTTGATAATTTGTCTATATATATATCATATGCATAGATATATATTATTATGTAGATATAAAATATAAAAAGTAATTTTACATGTATAAATAAATTATATAATATAACTTGAATTTTCGGATTAGATCGGATTACAAACTTATATTCGACTTATGGTTTTCGGATTAGATCGGATTACAAACTTATATTCGACTTATGATTTTCGGATTTGAGATTTTGTAACCTATATTAACCCATGATGTAAAAAAATCCCACGCACTCAATCCAATTCAACCCATACAGAGTAGTTTGGTTCAATTTTTAGGTCAACTCAAACCCATGCACAAAAGTGGAATATGTAACTACTTGCAATGTGCATATCCTAGTTCACTCGATCTCATCACACGTTCTGGTTTTTCTTCGTTGCATATCATAGTCATTCGTACAACATTTCACCTAGCACATAGTTCATGTGGATGGATTTAACCTTGTTATATGCAATATTTGCTCTTGCTGCATGTTATAGTCATTTTTGTTCTGCGTTCTTTCGTTGTTTTTTTTTTGTTAACGGTAATCATTTTATAAATAGAGAAATAACGCAGGAAGAGTGTATTATCAAATTACAGACCCTGGGGTTGTATATAATACCCATCACAAAAATGAAATTGTCTCAGATAGGCTAACACCTATATCTCAATAAAAGTATCCAAAAAACTATAATTATTCCAAAATATTACATAACATTAGTCCTGAGGGGGGACTAAGTCCAGTGGATTAAGCTGTGGTGTGGAAAGAGCAAGAGAAGACTGCTCCAGATCACGATCGTTTTCCATGGATTGCAAGGCACTGATATTACCGTCCTTCTCAAATCCTGAACGCAAAAAGTTAAACCAAGAATGACAAAGAGAAAAAATAGTGTTAGTTACTCTGTTTGAAGAGACGCATTGTTCTCTAAAAATTCTATTGTTTCTTTCCCTCCAAATGGACCATAAAATGACTTGTATCAAGGTATGCCTACCCTTTGCTGAGAAACTGACTTTTAATGGAAGAATAAAAGAAAAGTTGTCAGTAAATGAAGTAATAGTAGGATACAAATGCGTCTGCAAGAAGGAGTGCCAAACTGCAGTGGCAAAAACACAATTAATAAATAAATGTTCTATTGATTCCTGATAACCATTACAAAAAATGCATCTAACAGAGCCTGTCCAGTCCTTTTCGCACAAATTAACTTTGGTAAGAACCTTATTAAAAATCATCAGCCATGTAAATAATCTGACCTTTAGAGGGGCCCAACTATGCTAGATATGCTCAAAAAATCTAGTTCTGGTCCCACCATCATTGAGAGTCTCATACCCTATTTTGACAGTGTAGTTGCTGGTGGAATTTGTTCATTCCATAATATCCTCTTTCGGACGCAGCATAGTAGTATTAATAATCTCTGTGAATAGATCAGCTTGGACTTGTATGTAGTCCGAATCAACCAAAGAAGGGTGATCATTAAAAAGTTTATGAAAGTCCTGAAAAAAAATTTCAATTGTTCTCGCTATTGAAGCTTTTTTGTATTTGACTATTTGATATAGATTAAGGAGCATATATTTTAATTTTCCCCCATGCCTCCAATAATTTTCCCAGAATAAGGTATTATGACCATTATTGACATGAAAGGTGGTGAAGGTATTGAGGAAATGAAAGCAGGCTTTAATTTGTAACCAAATAGGGGATGCTCTACTTGACGAGGAATTCAACAATGCTCCTAGGGCCACGATCTCGAAAAATAATGAGCCTTTAAAATTACTTTCCACTTAAAAGAGTAAGTATGTGAAAGTAGTTGCCATAATAGCTTAGTCTTTAAAGTAAAATTGAAGTTCTTGACATTGATGATACCTCAACCCCTTTGATTTTTGATTTTACATAGACACGCTCATTTGGCTAGGTGTAGTGTAGATGTAGAAGAAGATTTCCAAAGAAAGTTGCATCTGAGTCAATCAATTACTTGAGCCACCTTAGCTGGTAGGTGAAGAACGGAGAGTTAATATGTAGGGATAACTGATAACACAGAGTTGATTAATGTTAATCTGTCACCTAAAGATAATTATTTTGCTTTACATAAGAATAGTTGATTAACGTTCTTTCGTTGTACATCATGTTATCTTTTGCATGATCTTCTTTTCTGGGACCTACGGAGCCACACATGAAAGATCAATTTGTGTACCAACAGACTAATCCATCTCTCACTTGCAAATAAGCCTGATTCACTGCCAGAACGACATATTTTGATTGATGGCTGCATTTTGACGTACGATCTTCCATCGCCCATTTCCGTGCGTGATTAGGGACGGGAGAGATAAGAGGAATCGAACAGGTGGACGAAGGCAGCCAGCCAACAAAAAGCTACAGGCTTTTCCCTCGTCCGACTACTCTTCATGTCTGGATTTCGTACGTGTTGAATAGTGGGTGATGGTGGAAGAGATTTGTCCTCCTCAACTGACGATCTGAACGACGACAGTTTGAGAGTTGGTTCTTGTAGAAATCGGAGGAGCTGATCTGCCAAGTAATCCATTATCTTGTTAAACAGCAGACAGAAATGATCGGGTTTGATCTTTGATGAATGGGAATGGACATTTTTTTATACAAGAAGGAAGACACAGTTTTCAGGGTTTGAGTAAACGATTGAACCACCTGAACGCATGGAGAAAGAAAACATCAGCAAAATCCCGGAAGATCTCATGATCAAACTAATTGATTCCATGCACATAGGATTGGGATGCATATCTCTCTCTGCCTGCGTCAGAAGCATGCATGCACAGTGGAATCAGGTATACATGGCATATATATATATGGGCTCTAGGGTTGTGGTTCCTATCCCTTTCCCATAGTATTTGGCTATTTGCAGACTGGCAGACACTGATGACTGATGAGTGCCTTCAATCATTCATCGAGAAGACTATAGACATAGAGTATGCATGTGAGAAATCTACAGCTAGTTCTCCACGTAAAAAGCTACGCTGCAACAAACCCTAATGGCTGTTCAAGTTGTAGAGTGACATACTCTTCCAACTCGTTTCCCTCGTTTCCCAGCTATGCACATGCCACATGCTGGTGTGTATAGGTGCTGCTTTGTCTTGTAAATGACATTATTGTCCTATGAAGAGTAATGAATATAGGGTTGTCTCCTGAGAAAAGTAGAGTACTAGGCGTGAAGAGAGAGAGAGAGAGATTATTGGTTTTTGGAATTTTTAATTGATTACCCTTGCAAACGCAAGGAATAGTTCGTATACTTTTTTAAAATAATCAATAATACCTATAATATTCTTGTGGTAAACTAAATAAGTAGAAACATTTTCATCTTTTCACGTGTTAGGTTAGAAGTTACTCATGGATTGGTGATTTAGTGGTAACGATTGGTTAATGAAAGGATATGTAAGCACAACGTTGATTTTACGAAGACATATAAATAATTAGTTATTTTATGAGCCTACACAAGCTATTTAATTATATTTCTGAAGACATTCAAGCAAAATTTTATATAGATGTTAGATCCTCAACTCATGATGCATTGTAGTAACATTTAGTAAAATAGTTTACATGATGTATGTTGTGATTGTCAGATTGGTATCGAACTCATATCCACTTAACCTTGAAATGAATTGAAATACAGATTCACCTTCGACTCAATCATTTTGAACCGAAAGTAAGTCAATTTTGAACATTTGTAAACATGCAAAACTCAACTCAAAGTTGAGCTAAAAATAGTTGAGCTCATTTAAACTTAAGACTAGCTAGGTTTAACTTGATTAAGTATTGGTCCTTTACTGTTGTCCCTCCTATTATTTAAAAAACACCTTATGTTTGTATATACATAATAATAAAGATAAAGGAAATATTGAAATTTGTCCTGTTGACTGGTGGTCATGTAGACCACCGTTACAGTCAACTTGGCGTTACAATCAAAATAGGTCAATAGATTTATTAGCCGGAATTATGAGGATTGATTCGCCGGAGTTTGTGGCCGGCGTAAATCATGGAGTCGTTATAAGGAGACGGAGGGAAAATCATGAAGGAGACATGGTGGCTCCACTATAAAAGGACAGGAAACCTCAATGGGAAAATTATCAAGGAAAAGGAAGAGAAACCACATACCTCGTTCCTGGTTTGCTCCACCTCGCCGGAACCCCCATACGACCACCTTCAAGTGGTATCAGAGCCATTCCGACAGCCGACGACCACCCTCACCTGAACCGCCGCACATCCGCGTTGTGTTGTCCTTGTGCGCAAAAGATCATGTCGTCCTCCTGCGCAGCCACCCGCGCAGTCACCTACGTCGGCGAGCTCAGATCTCCTGCGCAGTCACCCGCGCAGCCACCCACGCGAGCCGACTCCCCCCTGCACAGCCACCTGCGTCTGTGAGCCCAGATCCCCTGCACAGCCACCCGCGCCAGCGAGCCTAGACCCCTCACGCGTGCCTCTGTTTGCCCCCTTTTCTCAGCCCATGGGTTAGGCTATTTTTTTTTATAAAGGGTGGGAGATACACAGGATACATGATTAAATAATTGAAAAGAATAAGGGATTGGTATATTTAAATTTTAATGCTTATTGTTTATATCTTGTTTGAAATTATGCAAGTTTGAAGATATAAATCTGAAATTAAAATTTTGTATGATTTCTGAAATTAATTAGTTAAGTAGTTATTATTTTTTAATAATCTGTCATTAAAATTAATAATCTTTGACAACATAGATCTTATATATTATTACATGTTTTGATAAGAATTAATGATATTGATGATCTATTTTTGCTTAATTT
>JAMKQA010022895.1:0-25342 GCA_024699735.1 Posidonia australis
AATAATAAGAAAAATTACATAATTACTCTTTCAATTTACAGTTATATTCCCTTCTAATATCACATATGTGTCTTTGGCAATGAAGAGTAGTCATGTTTAGATTTTAGAATATTTAAAACTCATTAACAAATGCATCTGTAATTTTTTAATATGCATAACACAGCAAATTGATATGCCTTCCCTTCTACTGGGAAGGCATATCTACAAAAGTTTCTTCAATAAAATTCTTGAGTAATAATAAGAAAAATTACATAATTACTCTTTCAATTTACAGTTATATTCCCTTCTAATATCACATATGTGTCTTTGGCAATGAAGAGTAGTCATGTTTAGATTTTAGAATATTTAAAACTCATTAACAAATGCATCTGTAATTTTTTAATATGCATAACACAGCAAATTGATATGCCTTCCCTTCTACTGGGAAGGCATATCTACAAAAGTTTCTTCAATAAAATTCTTGAGTAATAATAAGAAAAATTACATAATTACTCTTTCAATTTACAGTTATATTCCCTTCTAATATCACATATGTGTCTTTGGCAATGAAGAGTAGTCATGTTTAGATTTTAGAATATTTAAAACTCATTAACAAATGCATCTGTAATTTTTTAATATGCATAACACAGCAAATTGATATGCCTTCCCTTATATGGGAGGGCATATCAATTTGTCTGTTTTAAACGCTTTCATTTCATTTTATGCTAATAGAGGAATCTGTTTGCAAGAACAGAAATTCTAGTTAGAAATTATTTTTATTATCCATGGATATATGTTGATTTCAATGTAATTTATGCATGAGCAGCTATTGCTTTCTTCTTCAATGGACAAAACAGTGAGGCTGTGGGACATGTCAAGCAATGTCTGTTTGAAAACCTTCACACACAGTGATTATGGTATGTGTGTTGTCTTCTGATTTAATGCTTAATGGTAAATGTCATACTCGTTGGCTTTATTACCAGATGGACCAATGTGTTTTCTTCCCATGGCATTGTTACAGTTACTTGCATCCAGTTCAATCCTGTTGATGACAAGTACTTTATTAGTGGATCTCTAGATGCTAAGGTTCGCATATGGAGTATTGAACACCGACAAGTGGTTGATTGGACTGATCTGCATGAAATGATTACTGCTGCTTGCTATGCACCTGATGGTCAGGTGAGATTGTTTTTCAATGATTTTAAAATTTCTTCCCCATCATGTTTTCTATATATTTGATTATATGATATAAGGTGCATTGCATTGCACTTATCTTTTGCTGAGATATCTGCTTTGTTGGTTTTAAGGGAGCTTTTGTTGGTTCACACAAGGGGAGTTGCAACTTCTACAACACATCAGGTACAAACTATAACTTGAACTTATATTAGGATTACAGAAATCTTTAATATAAAGCCATTGCAACACAACATTTTGTTGTGTTTATCAAGTAATAATGCTATCATTATTCTGTTTTCTTTTCCCAGACAACAAGCTGCAAGAAAAAAGTCAGATTAACTTGCGGAGCAAGAAAAAAAGGTCACATATGAAGAAAATTACAGGCTTCCAGGTAATTGACTCAACAAAAAATTACGATGTTGTGCTTTTTGGATGTGGTCCCTCATATTTAATGTCATTGCACTTCTTTCATCATGCCCTTTTTCACAATGACTGTTTACTTCTTTGAACAGTTTGCACCAAGGAGTTTGTCTGAAGTGCTCATCACATCTGCAGATTCACGAATAAGGGCTGTTGACAATCTTGAACTACTTCATAAATTCAAGGGTAAGTTGACAGATATCATAGTTCATTGCTGGCTGACAAGTCCTTGTTTCTCATCTTGTTTAAATTGGCTTCATTTACCTGTCACTTTGACTTGTAACTGTTTGAGAGTTCCCAAGACTAGATTTTTTTGGTTTCTATGCTTCACCTAATGTATTTGTCAAATTAGAAGGCAAGTTGGGGAATATGGTTCCAAGCTTACATGGAAAATTTTCTGCTAGATAACATGATCTACAACTCTTATGTTTTGCCAATATTTCATATTCTTGAGAAGAGAAGCTATCAGTTGCAGTGTTATTTTTGTTTGACATGTTAACAAAAGGTTAACATCAGGACAATTGAACTGCATATAAAGGACAAACAATCAAAATAAAACAGAGAGAAAATCAGTCTACAATAGGAACAAAACTTCTTAATAAGTATTCCTACTTTTGAATGTTCTTTATTCTATTTAAATGGATTTCTTGTGCCCACTTGCGTCAAATATTTGGGGGAAGTTCAAACACACAAGCATATATTGCACAGAAGTGCTCTATTTATAATTGCGTTCGTCATCTCAATTTGTCATTCTAGCAAAGTGGAAAAATAAAAAATGTCTTAAGATTACAAAATTTTAACAGTAAATTTTATGTATTTACTATAAATTACCACATTTGTTTGCATTTATTTAGGCACTCAGTAATGTAGAGCATTAATAGAAAATTTGAAATCTTTAAATCCATAGATGAGTGAAGTTTCACTATTTTTTTGCATACTTTCTAGCATTTCCAAGAGTAATTGAATACATTGGACTTAATAGTTTTTGTGTCTTGTTGATATACCAGCTATTTGACGATTGTAGTTATACTTTATATCTTGATTATTGTGTTGATTGTTTCTTTACTTTAGTCTGGTTCAAAGACTGTAAGAGGTGGTTTTTATAATATTATTTTGTATAATGTCAATTACTCCAATTATAGAAAATGTTCCATGGAGTTCTCTTTTTTTTTAATTAGTTGGATACTTCTTTTATGGTGCTTATCACTAGCTACATTTTGATTACATCTTGATGGCTTGATGCTTAGTTTGGTTGTAAGTTTTTTGACATCCTTTTCTTGTCTCTTTGTAACAGGGTTTCGTAACACAAGCAGTCAAATATCAGCCTCTATAACTGCAGATGGAAAGCATGTGGTATGTGCCAGTGAGGACTCTCAGGTGTACGTGTGGAGATATGATGCTGATTCCAAGCCGAGTAGAAACAGGGATGTTGTTTCCACAACTCAATCTTACGAATACTTCCACTGTCGCAATGTGTCTGTCGCGGTGGCTTGGCCAGGCCCAAATGTGGATGAGATACTGCAAACCAAAGGTTTTGGTGGTCTCTCAAAACAATCCAAATCTTCGCCTGAGTCTGCAATTGGGCTGCAGAAGTCACTTTTGCCGACTTACAAATGCAATGGGATTCCTCAGAAGCCTGCCACCTCAACTGTAAATGGCAGTCACTTCTCTGACCGGGTTTCAGCTACTTGGCCCGAGGAGAAGCTGTTCACAACAACAAACGAGCAGAATTCGCTTAATAGTGGTGAACTAATCAGTCAAATCCACAATAGATCAGCATGGGGAATGGTGATTGTCACCGCAGGGCGTGGAGGAGAGATTAAAATATACCAGAATTTTGGCTATCCTGTCCATGTTTGACGGCTTCGACTACCTGGCCTTCAGCACCAGGTAGCTGTGTACAGAGAGGTGGATACATGTCGAGAATTGTAGTGCTTAGAAGGTTATTTCTTTGCCGAACTTGAGGGGAGGGAAAAAATCACGTCTATTGAAGATTCCCTGCAAGTGTAAAGATGGCCGTAGAAATTCGTTGAATGCATCCGATTCTTTTAATTGTGTTGCATATCCTAGGGGGTATGTATATGCTTAAGCCACTCTATAAAAAAATGTTACCTTCCATTTTGCTTTCATTTATATACCAGAAAAATACACCAGATATGTCTAAATATTCTTCTCTAGCAATCAACGGCAGTTTATTTCGTTTTGAATGTAAGTAGGAATATCCTTACTTTCATTATCTCTTATTGCCGAAGGCCTGATTTAGTTCTTACGTGAATAAAGAGCTAGAATGTGTCCAAAAGAGCACTGTAACTTTCAACAAGTTTGGCTCTTGCGTGAGTGGTTACATACGAAGTTTCATTTGGATGAGACTTAGACATGATGAGGGGACATTCATAACGCACCATGTGCCCTGAACGAGGACGAAGTGATACAACTGCTACAAATCATACAACTAACAAGTATCCAACACGCAGACTTTGTTAGTTGAAATATCATCCAGACTTTTTAATAACTTTAAGTTTAACTTTTGTTGTTGGAATTTTTGTGATTCATTTATGATGTAATATTGACAGTGAAAAATAGTAGTAAAATTCTTACTCCATATATAAAATAGATTACCGTTTACCAAAAAAAAAAAAAACAAGTATCCAACACACCGACCAAGTTCCTTCCAAAAAACAAACAGACACACCAACCATGTGAATCTCACGAGATTCTGACATTAATTACACAAAACTATATCCAAGACATTCACCAAATCTTCTGCAATCGAATGGAGTATCAAGCCAACAAACCTATCCATGCCAGCAGAAGGTTTGAAACTCCAGCAAGACGACGAAAACAATGCAATGTGCACCCTGGTCCCAGTACATACATAATACTCGCACGTGAACGCAAACCAACCACAGCACACCCTACACCACATGCATGCACGTATACAACACCTCATATTACAGCACATTACACTAATTGCCCAAAAAAAAAAAAAAAAACACATTACACTAACATTACATCTCAGTACATCACATTACTGATATTACTTCCTACAAGTCAGAAACAGCCTACAATGTTTTCCTTCACACAACCTTATTATTTTCTTCTCTCTCCAAGGACTAACAAGGCTTACGCTAGATCCATCCACACATTCAGAAAAGGCAAAAAGAAGTAGACAAAAGAAAAGTAACTCCAAATCAGGCATAGGAGGATGAGACGATCACCAGGCCACCGCCCTACTAAAAACAGAGACGGACAACACATCAAGAAATCAACAAAAGCTACACTAGGAATCAGATTTAGAAGGAATTAGATTCGACCCAAATCAGGCAGACCACTTGGTTGTGGAGTGCCAAATCCAGCAAGCTCATCCCAGCAATTCCAGTACTCTCCAGTTGAAGATGGTTCCAACACATTCCCATTAGCAAAACTACAGGTGGGCAACAGAGTGCTCTGAAAAAGACCACCAACACCAACATCCACCATGGAGCTGGAGCTGGAGCTGGTGAGGCCATTGATCTTGTCCTGCTTTTCAGAATTGTCATCCAGCTGATTTCTCATGAAAGGCAAGAAAGAGTAGGATGATGTGTAGAATGGGTCTGTCATGGCTAATGGAGCCATGGGAGGAAGGGACAGTAATGAACCCAAGATGCTACTTCCATTGCTCCCACCAATGTTAGTTGTAAGGTACTCCGATGAAGGTGCGGATGTTGATGGATGCAGCAGCGTCTGGCAGATCTGTTGGTGATCAGGAACAAAGGGCGTCGGCATTTGCTGCTCTTGCTGCTGCTTCCCATTGTCTGTGAAGACGTTGCTGGTGGATGAAGTGTGGGATGTCTTGGGTCGCTTGTTCTTACGGCCACCACCCACCGGCACGTTGCGAAGAGTGCCCCCGTTGGTCCAGTGTCTCCGGCACGACTTACAGAAGTGCCTGGGCTGTGATCTGCTGTAGTTGTTGTAATAACAGAACTTGGTGTTGTTGGAATCACACCTTGGACATCTCAGTGGAGGAGGCGCCACGCCTGTCACTTGCCTCTGTTGCCTCGCTTGCACTGTTGGTGGTTGTGGCTTTGCAATCTCCACCTCTCCATCTTTGAACAATCCCTTGAATACCAAAAAGAAGGAAAAAAACAAACCCACATCAGATATTGCACCACGTCCACATATAACAAAAACAAAGAGACCTGATATGATGTTTACCTGAGACCACTCGAGGCCATCACCGGAAACTTGCTTGGAGCTAAGACCCATGATTGATTTTGACTGAAAACCAGCTGAAGGGAAAGACCAATTATGTTCACGGGCTCTAGCCTTTGGGAGAGAGGAAGCAGATGAAGTAGAAGAACAGGAGGCTGCTGCTGAGCCAGAGACGTTGACGTTGCAGGGTATGTGTTGTTTGTTTCTGTTGGTTGCTACAGAAGTTGGAAGAAGGGTCGTTGTTGTTGTTGGCAGTGGTGGTGAGAGAGCAGAGGGAGGAAGAGGGCATGTCGTTCAGAGAGGTCGATTGGTTTTAAAGGGGTCGATCAGTTTTAAAGGGGTCGATCCAGTCCGAACAATTTCCTGATGCTGCCAAAGCGAAACTGGTGCAGCCGCTGCTGCTGCTGCTGCTGACAGAGGAACTGTCGTAGAAAGAAGCTGTAATCTGGACTAAATGATGATGATGATGGTTCTAAATATCTTCTATCTTACTGGGGAAACGTGAGATGGGATGATGTTGGTCTTCTTGATCTTCTTCTGCTGCTGCTGCTCTTGCTGTTGTAACGTTGTTGATGACGAGTTGTGATCCGTCTGCGATGGATAAATAGGAGAAGACTGGTGTGGTAAGTGGTGTGATGGTTTTGTTTACTTAGGTGTTAAGGAGTGACCTGGGTTAAATGTGGACATATGGGAGTGGGGATTCCCTATCGTGTACTTGTGAGTGGTGGTGGTGGTGGTGGTGGTGGTGGTGGTGGTGGTGGTGGTGGCCACAAAACAAAGGTTGGGCATGTATGTTAGTTTATTGATTAAAACTAAGTTTTGTGAGATCTAACGTGGATTAAGCAATTTCATCAGTTTATCCACTGTTTGTGTATTGGGGTCCTGTTCCCATTTTGTAAAACAGTACTAGGTTTTAACTACTGTTGTGTTGCAGTTGATTAAGTTTCTTTGAAGTTTGAATCTTGTTGACTGTAGGAAGAAGAAAAAAATGTATCTACTGGTTTCAAAAAAGTTTTAAGTTTTAACCAACGTGTGCACGAAATACATGTTTCCAAATGAAGATGGAAGATTATTTATGTGTTCATCATCGTTAACGAGGCCTACTCCGCAAGACAGATAGGTCACACTATACAGTGAATTTCCACTCACAACTGACAACGCATTTCGAAAAATATTCTCAAGAAAGTTGAGTTCCTAACTTCTGTTGCAAATGTGTGAAGTAATCTTTGGAAGCGTAGTTCTACTCTCAATACAATATTAAGGATACATTTGAGAGGGAAAAAAATTGAATACTTTTTAAATATTTAATTTTTCTTTAAAAGTTATAATAGTCTAATAATTCTACCAAACATTAACCATTTCTCATAAACATGTAACCTTTTAGACAGTAATTTAGTTACATTATTAGAAACTAAAGTATAATTGCTTTTAACCAGAAATTAGCTTCTATATTTAGGTTTAGAAGCTAATTCTATATTTCCAAAAGCACGTGTTATCTGCTGATTAGTCCTTTATTTTTAAACTTCATCTCCTATGTATTGTCATGGTCTTTAAATTGAGAAATGAATCGATTACAGATTACATCCATAATGATTTAAACCATGCAAACATTAATGGGATAAAGAAAGATTATTTTCTAACAATTTACATGTAGATAGGGCTGACAATGGGTCGGATTTGGACCAAGACCAGTGCGTCTAGGCCCATAAAGTATAGGTTTGGGTCTTAAAAATGAGACCCATAAACCTAGACCCACTAGACCCGTTCATTTACTGGGTCGGGTCTGGGTCTAAAAAGACCCGTGGATCAGATTTATATATAATATATTATAAGTTAAATATAAAGAGAGTAATGTATAATATTTACACTATATATATAATATATATTATTCTACTTTTAAATTTCATTCTCTTTAAAGTCGAAAATTTATATGGTGTATGGACATTGATAGAGAATTATTGTATGGACATTGACAAAGTTGATTTATTGAAGTAAGATATATTTATTTATGTGTTGTTCAACTATCAATGATTCATAATATTGTTCATGTTATATATTTATTTATGCTTGTATTTTATTCATGATATATGTGTATTGATAGAGAATTATTTAGCACATTTATTTACAATGTTTTAAGTTTAATTAAAAATCTATGTTCTTCAAAAAACTGAAAATAAGTTGAAGGACCCATTTGACCTAAGACCCGGACCCAGACCCGTTATCTTCATGGGTCTGGGTCTGGGAATGGGTCCTAAAATTAAGATCCAGACCCAGACCTATGAAATAAGACGGGTCTAGGTCTGGGTATAGGTAGACCCAACCCGTTGCGACCCTACATGTAGACATGTTGCCAAATGATATCACTTTTATCTTGATTGATGAAATGATATTACATTTTGAACTACAACAATTTAAGTCCTCTACGTTTTATCTCCCACATTTTCCACCTATTTCCAATTCTACGCAGAAATGATTCCAATCGGCTTTCGCGTGAAAGTACAAGCTTAAAAACCATTCTAAGAAACAAAGGAATAGAAATTTATGGGGTGTGTAATTTTTTGCTTTACTTGGAAATGTTTCCTTCGAAATCACTTAAAGAATTGATCTCACCTTCTTGGCCTGTATGGTGCTGCTCTTGGATTTTAGGTTGGTATTGATTGAGAGCTATTGAATTGGTTCACAAAGTAATTTGCGAATAGAAGAAGAAGCGATTAGAGAACGTTAATTGGGCATGGACTAACCAAGGATGCTTCGACGCTTAAGTTAGCAAAAGGAAATCAGATTTAAGAATGAGTGGAGCGCTTAGATCCTAGAGAAAGATCTAATCTCCTCCTACTACCACATTCATTTAGGTGTATTTATACCTAAAGGTGGTGGTAGAAGATTACTATAGAGCTTGTGTACTGACAATGATGTCCTGGACACGTGTTGAGCTCTAATGGGAAAGCCACACATAGTAAGGTGTGTTGTCAGGTGTGTTAGGCAGCCCACAAGTATGTCAAGAACATAGGGTATGGCAGGATGTATAGAAGATCATCTTGGTAAACTAACGAGGTGAAGTGATGACTACTAGTAGTTGTTAGAGACAAATGCTGAGCTGGAAAGGCATTTGTACCTTGGTCTTTCGCCTAAGACGTTGCTAGAGTATGCAAAGCATGGTGCCTAAAAACTTTGGAGCATCGATAAGGGTCATGCGCCATTACCTAGAAGGTTTGTGCTCAGTCGACCCTAATGTTTGAATAGTCTGCGTCGTTTGTCATAGATGTCGTGACATGACTTGGCTAGTCGATCGCCCAAGTGTCTCTTGACCGTTCACTTGGGTTGCAACACCTTCACGAAATGCCTTTAAGTTGATTGCTCGAGTGTCTTTAGGTCGTTCATTGGGACATAGCACCTTCTCAAACCTGACTCTCTTCTAATCGGTCTTCAAGATGATCGTCTAAGTGTCTTTAGGTCATTCACTTGGGTGTCTTCTGTTCAACCTTCAAGTTGATTGTTCATGTGTTTTTAGGCCATTCTCTTAGGTGTCTTCTGCTCAGTCGCCAAGTCAATTGCACGGGACGATTTGGCCACGAATTGGATTGGGTGATTGATTTTGCATCAACATTTCCTTACTTCGATAGTTGATCGGTAGATCGACTGCTAAAGTAGACAGTCAATCAACTAGTAAGCATGTGGCTTTGTGCCTTAGTCGCTTCCTACCTATGTTGTGTTCTGTAGTGTGTAGGTGAAAACTATCCTACAAAACAATGGTATTACTTTTATCTTGATTGATCAAATGATACTACATTTGAAACTACGACAATTTAAGTCCTCCCTCAAGTTTTATTTCTCACATTTTCCACTTGTTGCTTGAAACTGTTCTGAATTCCACGCAAAAGAGATTCCAAATGGCATTCATGTGAAAGTACAAGCTGAGAAACCATTCTAAGAGACAAAGGAATAGACATTTGTGGGGTGTGCAACTTTTGCTTTACTTGGAAATGTTTCCTTTCAAATCACTTGTAGAATTGATCTCACCTTCTTAGCCTGTGCAGTGCTGCTCTTCGATTTCAAATTAGTATTAATTGAGAGCTGTTAAGTTGGTTCACAAAGTGATATGTGAACAAAAGAAGAAGCGATTAGAGGACCTTAACTAGGGGACATCCAAATCTTCTGAAATTTAGTTCTGTTAGTTTTGTCAGTTTAGCTGATATTTATCTAAGTATATTAAATTTGGATTTGAATATTTGACGTGTTTCCACATTTTTTGTGTAATTTTTTCCTCCTTTTTGGTTCAAATATAATCTGAATTTGAATTCAAATTTGAATTTTTTAGCATTTATTCTTGTCCCATTCTTTTTCTAAATTTTTTCTAAGTTTCTAGGTTCTTACAAAATTTACCTAAAATACTTCAAACAATATTACTTATATACAAAATAGATAAATATAGAATATGAAATATGTAACAATAATGTGGTCATCAATAGATAAAATTGTCCTGCAAAATAATGGTAGGTTGAGTAATCATATTTGCTGGGAGGTTAGGCTCGACCAAGCGACTTGCTCATCAGGAGGCTATACTTGTCTAAAAGACTAGGATTGTCAGGAGGTTAGACCTGTCTGAACGATTCACTCGTAGGTAGGTTGGGCTCCTCCAAACGTGGAGTCGTCGATAGGTTACACTTGACCGAACGAAAGGAATCATCGGAAGATTAAACTCAATTGAACGATAGGATTCGTCAAGTGGCTAGGTTTGACTGAACAAGTGGATAGAAAATAGAGGATGGAGTGTGAGGTGCTCTTATATGTGCATGGAGTACATGGGACGTATCCCAGATTACATATAATATTTTCTAAGATTTTTGGTGTTCTATGTGTAGACAGAGTCGCCTTTTGCAACTCGAGATCTCCAAGATAGATCTCGATCTCCTTAATCGGTCCCACCCTCAACCCTCCTCTATTCGCTTAGTCATCACTTGTGGCAACATTCTCTCCACCCTAGAGGGCCTCAATAGTAGTGGGATTGTAGCTTGCTCCTTCTCCTTCACAATCGGTTGGGTTGCTCTGGCCAACCGCTTCATCTCCTTGGCCTCTATGAAAATCCAAAGCGATTCAATCCTAAATGACCAAGAGAGCGTAAACGGTTGGAGCCCTAACTTGAGAGTGAAGAGGGTGATCTTGGATTGCAGATCTGGGATCTCGATGGTGGTAGTGTTAAATTGCTGGATGAAACTTCATATGGTCTTACTTGGTCACTGCCTCATGTTGAATAGGTAATCACTCTCCCTCGTCTAGTGATGGTAGCATATGAAGTGGTCGATGAAGACGATGGAGAAGTTGTTGAAGCTACTGATGGAGGTCAGTAGAAACCTAGAGAACAACATCCTCATCGGCCCTCTGAGGGTGGTTGGAAAGATATATCATACACCTTCCTTGAGCACTTACTTAATGCCAAGGAGGCTTCGAAGGACCTATATGTGGTCAACTAGGTCACAATTGCTATTGTACAGCATGATCATGGACATCTTGAACCCAAATTACTTCTGGGAAGGGAGATTGCTTCACCTCCATGAAGTTATTGATTAGGGGTGACTTTGCCTTCTCCATCCGTCTCAACCTTCCCTTCATCAATGTCAATCTTTCTTCTATAGGCTGATCTTGGAGTTCAACTAGCCTCCTAGAGGATATTGGTTTTGGGTGATAGAGCTCGTCCAAATCTGAAGCCTCTTTTAATAGTTGAAAAGAGAGTCGTCATCATGGTCATGCTGGTGTTGTTGGGACAGTTGGACCTGTTGCCTTTGCCCACAGTAGTGGAGTCATCATCTGCTCCTCCTGCATCTTCCTCAGTTCTCCCGTTAGGCATATGACTTGTTCTTGGAGTGCATGAAAGGCTTTTGTTGTCAAGCCTATGGTGGAATGGTGATGGTTGTAATCAATTTTGCAGTGTATGATATGAAGTTCCCACAAACAGTATGTGACCATGCCGGTGGAACCCTGCACGGCTCTCCTTACCAGTGCGTGGAAGCACACGAGGAGTCCCAATCGGTCACGGCAAAGATAGTGAATCCGGTGAAGAAGACTAAACTCGGAAACACCAAGGAAAGATAAAAAAGGATAAGGAAAGGAGTCACCACCTAGTCTTTTAATGGAAAGACGAGGAAAACTAAACACGAAAGAAAACCAAGAAGAAAACAAGATGGAGAAAACATGCATGCTCCGTGCCTAATGGATGTAGTATACAAATCAATGAGGGCCAGAGAAAGGGTAAGGATTCTTGTTACGCGTGGGGAAGGGGTTAGGCACCCCCATGCGCCCGTGGAACTCGATCTTTCTAGGTTTCCTACTTGCTAAATGGTCTAATGGATGTGTGCTTGCCTATTCTGAATGCATATGCTAAAGATGACTGGAAAACATGCCAAATCAAAGAGAAGAAAAGAATAAAAAAAAAAGATAATTCGAGAGACAAATGTAGGCATTGAGAATACCGTTTTACTGTACGTCCGTGGGTGATGAAGAAAATCGTGAAAATCGTGAAACTCTCGGAAAGCGTCACGTAAATCAACGAAAACTCGTAGAAATCCAAGGAAATCAAATTAGGGAAAATAATCCTCATTCGGGACAATGTCGGCATTGTTAAGCCTATTAATGTACGCCCTCGGGCGATAGAAAGCAAAATCAAGTCAAAGATCGCAAAAGTCAGAAGAAATTCGGGAAAGGATGAGAAAATCAAGCTTAAAATGAGCTAGAAATGCATGCACAATGTAAGGAAAAAAGCACAAGAAAATAAGCATGAAAAAAGTACAACAAAATGTGCAAAATGCGAACGTGAGTGTAAAAGAAAATTCCAGGGGCTTCAGTGCAAAAAATTCAAATTCTAAATGAAAACTGCAATTCTGAAACTAAATCATCAAAAATACATAGAAAAACACATTTCATGTAATTTTGAAGAAATATAAGGTCAAATGTGCAAAACTGTGCATTTTTGGTCAAATGAAAGATTCCTAGGGGTTAAAATGCAATTTTGCCACTAAAACATGTATTTAATGCAATTCTGTGGAAATTCATAAAGTTCCAAGGAAAATTCTGTAATATTACCCTAGAAAACATGCATTCAAGTTGAAATCAATAAAGTACAGGGGCTCAAATGTAATTTAAACCACATCTGTGCAAATATTTGAATTCTCAGGGTCTAATTTGCAATTTTGTCTGAGAAATATACATTCAGAAGAATTTTAATGAAGATCAGGGGTTTAAATGGAATTTAACCAAAGAAATATGCATTCAGAATCATTTTCATGAAACTTAGGATTTTACATGCAATTTAATCAGAGAAATATACATACAGAATTATTTAAATGAAGCTCAGGAGTTTAACTGCAAAACTTCTGTACTTAAATGCATGAAAAGCAAATCAAGGAGGTTTTCATCAAATTTTTAAGCTTGGAAAACATTGTTAAGAAACCTGAGGGGGAATATTGCAATATTTTCAATTCAAACTTTATTCAAACGATTTAAAAAAATGTGCAGGGACCTAATAGTAAGGAAAATGACTTATTTGTAAGAAAATAAGGACCTAAATGTAACAAAACAAAAGTTTCAAAATTTTAATCAAAGAAAACTTATTTTTTATTTTTTTTTAAAGAAAAAGAATCGACAACCGCCGGCGACGGAACTCCGCCGATGACGATCGTCGGAGGTGCTTCCAGAGGCTATCCCATGGCCTGATCTAAGATCAGACCTCACGTGAAGCAAGAAGAGGAGGGGAAAGAGAGATCCAAAGGTCTGAATCGAGGATCTAACGGCTAGAGTGGGCTACCCGTCCCTCTCGCCGTCGGGGCACTCCGATGACGGCGCCGAAGAAGAAAGAAGCTACTGGAGGGCTGCGGCGCGTGATCTAGGGGTTTCAGGAGGCTTGGGAATGATGTGTAGAGCATTTCCCCTCTTCCAGAAGCAAGAATGGGGCACTTCCCCCATCCTCGAACCTAGCTCGCCGTCGACGCGATCCGACTCCGGTGAGCTCGACTACTGAGATGATCCAGGGCTCGTGGCTCGACTCTGAAGGCTCCAGTGTGTTAGGGGTATGCCGTGGAGTGTTTCTGGATGATCGAAGAGGCACGGTGGGGCTGGAGGCGCACGTCCCTTCGCTGCTTTCAGTCGTCTTCCCCGGCGATGGCAACGATGCGCGATTACGGGGAGCTTCTGGTTAAGGCTTCCGCAGCGACTGGAGTGGGGTTTTGATGGGTGGAGAAGCAAGAGGGAGGTCTGGGAAGGAGGTTCCAATGCTCTAGGGCTCGAATCAATCAGTGGATTCGCGCCCGCACCTAAGCCACCGGGGAACTACTCCGGCGAGGCTTGAGAGCTTGTTTCCAGCTCAGGAACGCCTTTAGCTTGCTTGGAATCACTCGAGGAGGATAGAGGGAGACCTTGGAGAGCATTTTTAACATGAATTGAAGTCAGTGGAAGGCATACCTAGACTGGCAGTGAAGTTGACCGCCAGAGCTCGCCGGAGACGACTGAAAACTCTGAATTCTCTCCTCCACGAGCTTCCTCCTTGCCCCAGGATCACTCTGGTAGCTCTGATTGGGAGAAAGAGCTTTAGGAAGCTCTTCTCTCAATTTTCAAAAAGTCCCCCTTTTCACTTGCAAATGGGGCTATTTATAGGCTTCCAAATGGCTTGGTTGGTTGTTATGGTTAGAGTGGAAAGTAGTTAAGGTGGTTAAGAAGATGTGGGAAGTGGTTAAGAAGAGGTGGGAAGTGGTTAAGGTGGTTGGAGTGAAGTAGGAAGTAGTTAAGTTTGTTGGAGTAAAGTGGGAAGTAGTAAGTTTGTTGGGGTTTGACTTATGGCTTAGGGTTTGACTTATGGTTTTGGGTTCGACTTTTGGTTTAGGGTTTGGATTAGTGTTTTGAATTTAATTTAGGCCTTAACCTAGGATTTAAGGTTTGGATTAGGGTTTAACCTAGGTTTTAGGTTTTTTTTTAGGGTTTTATGGTTTTGTTTAGTTTTTTAGAGTTTTATTTGGTTTGTTAGGGTTTTGTTGGTTTTCCTAGGGTTTTTATGGTTTTGTTTTGTATTTTAGGGTTTTCTAGGATTTTTAGGGTTTTATTTGGTTTTTTAGGGTTTTGTTTGATTTTTCAAAGTTTTATTTTGTTTTTTAGGGTTTTGTTTAGTTTTTCAGAGTTTTATTTGGTTTTTTAGAATCCTGTTAGGGTTTGGTCCATTTGCAAGCATATTAGGGTGTCTACACAGTACTAATGATAACGCCCCTCGGTCCACTTTGTGCTTCTCGTCGGTTTCGGTTCGGTGGTTGTTTGAGTTGGTTCGCAAATTGATCTGCGAACAGAAGAGGAAAGGTCGAAAGACTTCGATTAAACATAGGCCAACTAAGGACACTTCGACACTCAAGTCAGAAAGGAAGGAGACTAGGTTTTTTTGAGATTGGAAGTAGAGAGAAAGAACCTCCCCCTATTGCATTCAATAAAGTGTATTTATACCTGAGGGTAGTAGTAGAATATTACTATGGAACTTGTCCACTGTCAATGATGTTTTGGACACATGTTGAGCTTTGATGGGAGAGCTATACGAAATAAGGTACATTGTCAAGTGTATTTGGAACACAGGGTATGGTGGGACCTGTTAAAGGCCATCTTGATAAACTTATGAGGTGCAATAATAATTGCTAGCTATTGTTGGAGACAGATGTTGAGTTGGGAAGGTATCCGTATCTTGATCTTCTGCTTGGCATGTTGTTAGGGTATGCGAAGCATGGTGCTTGAAGATTTTAAAGTGTCAATGAGGGTCGTGTGCCCGTTACCCGGAAGGTTGCTTGGGCTTGTGTTCGATCGATCCTAGTACTATTGGAGTAGTTTGCGTCGTTCATGCTAGATATCGTGACATAATTTGACTGATCGATTGCCTAGGTATCTCTAGGTCATTTGCCTGGGTTGCAATGCCTTCTTAGAACGTCTTTAGGTCGATTACCTGAGTGTCTTCAAGCCAGTTGCCTGGACGCAGCATTTATTTGAACTTGGTTCTCTTTTATTTGTTTTTCAACTCAATCTCCTAAATATCTTTAGAATATTTGTCTAAGACACAATGTCGATCACATCGGATGATCCATCCATGAATTGGGTTGGACAATCAATCATGCTTCAATCATAATTAATTCTAAATAGATTGTAATTCAAGATAGGTGTATGGTTTACATACACGTAATTCTGCATCTAATTCATCTCAAAAAATAAAGTTGAGATGAATTATATTTGATTGTATATAGTATTGAAATTATATTTTACTTAGTGCATTTTAAACAGCATAAGAAAAGCAGTAGGAACATGGCAGGAGCTGCGTGCAAAGCTATTCCATCCTATCCACTGTTAATTACACGGTACAATTGTGCATTCACATGGATAGACTCCAAGAACGTTCATATTTATTAATCATAGAATACTTGATATCACTGATATGGAAATGCACGCGCAGCAGTACCGAGACGATACGACATAGGAACCAAACAATAAACAATTATGATGGATATGACCTCATTCGACCATCCACGATGCGATGGGAGAAAACTAACCATAATATATTCTGCAGAAATCGACGAAGGTTGAACGGTCGATCGTCGCGGACTATGACAATGTGAGTTTAACGTATGTATATATATATATATATATATATATATATATATATTCTTCCAGTCACCCATTAATGTTGATTCACTTCTTCCAGTTGTGGTTGCCGCCATGGAATTTGATCACGGCCGACGGATTCCATTCTGCTCGATTATGTTGCTGTCACTGGTCACAACGACAGCAGCAGCAGCGTCAGGGGACAACTTGCATGCTTGCAGGTACCTATGCGAAGTGAGAGAGTGAATGGGAGGAGGGGAAAGAGAAGGATGGTGGTGGTAGAGCAGTACCAGACGAGTGAATAGTGTTGGAAGGTGGTGCAGATGTGGGGACGGGAGCATGTGGCTGACAGCGGCGGAGGAAGGAGGGGGAGGAGGTCGGTGGCGGTGGTGGGGGCCTTGCTGTCTCCGGGCGGCGCCGTTTGTTTGTCGTTGTTCGACTGTTTGCCCCACTTGATGGCTTCCATTCCCACTTAAATCAGTTTGCGCCTCTCTTTCTTCTGCCAGCCATGTTTTTTCTTTTTTCCTTTTTTCTTTTTTCTTTTTTCTTTTTTCTTTTTCTAAGGAGTATATTATATGTACGCCAACAGCTACCGCTCCAGCCAATTCTCCCACTCTTCCTGTGTGCGTATTCCACGTCAGATCTCGTTTACAAATACTCCAATCTTTGGAGCGCGAATTGTGGTTATTGAGAGGTCTAAATTAGGAAGCTAATAGTGGAAACAAGTAGCGTTTCAACGAATCCTACCTTAATCAAGACGAGACAAACACGTGTGTAGAAGAGTTTCTCGTGAGAATTAATGTTTCCATTGAGCTTATACTACAAAGTTGTTCACATGTTCCAACACTAAATTCCGTTCTTCACAGTCAAACTCTAATCTATTCTAAGTCGTAAATTTATCATTTCTTAAAGTTATACACATAGGGGTGTTTGATCTAGCTTTTGAGTCTAAGTTTCTAGTTGGAATTTATTTTCATCCTTAAAGTCGAAACAAACACGTTTTCAAACATCAATTTTTGATCAAATGTCGACTTCTACAAATAACACAAAAATATGAAAATGTTAACTTTTTAGAAACATGTAGTCTAAATATCAAATTTTAATCTTCATGTATGATCTTATTGTTCTCGACATAAATTGAATATTACAAGTTAACCTGTAGTAGATATTTATAATTGCTGCCATTGACATCTAGATCCAAATCCGATGTCATTCTCGACGAATACAAGACCACCACCTGTTAACCACTGTCGTCGTTGACCACCTCCTAACATTATTATCATCAACTACCACCATAGCTAGGCTTGTCTATGGGTAAAGTCAAATATGTTAATCTGTTTGACTCGATCCATTAATTTATGACTTAGGTTAAGAATTTGAAAGGACCATTTTTTATATAGGTGTTTATAGGAAAAAATCCTGTAGGTACTTTGAGCAGGAGAGAATTGAACTATTGGTTGTAACCAATAGTCTTGATTAAAGGTAGATTAGAGAAACGAAGAGGAGGAGCAGAAGCTAGGGGAGGCAAAAGGAAGAGGAAGAACTTAACAACAGCAACAGTAAATGAAGAAGAGGATGAAGAGGAAAAGTAGAAGGTGGAGGGGAGGCTCGTGCTCAATGGCAGCAACAAAAGAACAAGAAGGAGCGGTAGGCGAAAAGGCCATAAGGAAGGAGGAAGAGATGTGCTGCAACACACGAGGGAAGGTCATGTGGTACACTGGTGGTCGAAGAAGTTGATGAGGCTACAACAGAAGGAGGAGGAAGAGGAGGAGCTTGACGGTAGTAGTGGAAGAGGAGGAGTGACAGGCAAGGGAAGGTCCACGCTCAACAGCGGCCACGTAAAAAAGAGGAGGAGCGGGTGGGAGAAAGGCCATGGAGGAGGAGGAAGAGTCGTGCTACGGTACACGAAGAGAGGCCATGTGGTGCACCGATGATTGACGAAGTTGAGAAGACGGTGGTAGAAGGAAGAGGCAAAGCTGAAAGCTAGGGATATGCATGGGAGCGATGGCCGCGATGGAGAAGAATGGGGAGGCGATGACGGTGGCGTGTAGCGAGGCAATGACAAGAAAGTGGAGGACAAAGGTGATGGAGGAGGAGAAAGTGGCAGAGGAGGCAATCGAAGAGGAGGTGTATCTTAGTCATTAATTGGGTGCCTACAGGGAGACTTCCTATGGACACCTACATATTCATTTTTCCGGAATTTGAATCCATTAGATCGTAATCTGTTAACTTAAAATCTTAAAAGGTAAGGTCATAGGTGAAACATGTCACCGCACCTGTTAACCTATTAGCGTTAAATAATGTTATATATTTCATATCTTAATTGATTATATGTTGATCTATTATTGTTTAAATTCTTATATGCTTTTGCATTTGTTAGATGAGTAAGTTTGTAAAGTATCATGAAGTATTTTTAAGTAGAGATAATGAAATTCTACCTTTTATATTATATAAAATTATTAAATTTTTACATATAATTTTTTTAATATTTTTTAAATAAATATTTGATCTATTTTAACATGTTAACCTGATCCAACTCATTTGAAGAAATGGATGGGCCAAACCCTTTGAAGAAATGGTAGTGGTATTGATTGAAAAGAAAAAGAGATGTTCGGTAAGAAGAAAGAATGGAAAAAATAAAGAGACTATTTTTATTATTTAATTAGTTATTAAATATTAAAAAATAAGGCTAAAAAAATAGAATATAAACAAAATGATAGTAGGTAGAAATGTACCTACAAAAATCTTAATTTAAATTTTATTCTAGAAAAATCAAATTCATGAAAAACTCATCTCTACGGAACCGAACCAGATGCAACCACATCGGATTCTCGCGAATTGCATCACAGCACGTGGACGGTGACGACGACGACAACGACAACGACGCGAAATTATGTCTCACCATGGCAATATGAATTGGATGGAAATGTACTCCCTCCACTATCTGCCTTATCATGTTATAGTGGGGGACCAGAATTGTGGGCCGTAATCCATGGATCCGCAGCGGCGATGAGGATAGGGCTTGCGCCACTTTTGACCGTTTGACCTCCAGTTCTGTGCCTGTCAAGTCCTGTAGGCGGTCCACTATCTAACTATAGATCCATCACGCTTCATATAAAATGAAACAAACACAAATCTGTGAATATTTTATTATTTAGTAGGATTTTTTTTTTCAAATATATATTCCTTTTCAATTTCGGGTTTCCAATCCTATACGTGTATTTTATTTTCTCAGAGAATCCAAAATAAGTAGTGACCAATGTATCTAGAATCCATATGTGATAAGAATTTCTCTAGTGTGTTAAAAGTACTGAAATGTTTTATCTACAAGTCCGTAGACAAAAGGTAAATTAATTAAGAAACAGCCCGAGGAAGTGTAGAGACGTTGTGGATTTTCATTGGGAGACAGACAGATCATGGCGTGCAGCGCAAATAACCAACCTGAAGAAAAATATCTGATGCATGAAAATCCTAGAAACAAACATCGCATGGAGGGCGGGGAAGGAATTCCACCTAACAATATGGTGGAGTTTGGGCAAGCACTTGGGTATACATGACTGACAAGTATGTGAATTTTTTCTTCTCTGTGTAATCATCAATTCATCATGCTAAGGCCAATAATATTGACAACAAAGGTGGTGGTGGTGGTGGTGGTGGTCCTTGACTGACATGTTCCTACACAAATCTGTCTGGTTGTTTATCCCGACTTCTCTGGCCATAACTTGACCATATCCATGAACCAAACACATATAACTGGTCATGGTTAACTCCACATCCACATCCACATCCTTAGATTCATGCAATTTCTTGACTTCTAATTTAATCTTTTCTCATACCAACAACTTAAATAATAGAGTGGAGTTTGAGTAAGGGGCAAGCAATGAATCTATGTGGTGTCTGGTGGAATTGGACAGGTCCACCTTTACTCTGTGGTTGCTATTTGACATGTAATGTAAAGTATATAATAAAATATGTCCCTAAGTGAGCCGCTTTGTCCTTGGCACAATGTTAGTACGTTTTCCATCCATCGTCCTTGTTACAGGCAATTCTGCTACTGATGTCTGCGAATCTTTGTTAACATGGGATCAGAGTGTGGTCTTTTCCCATTCACTTTAAATCCTTGCAATCGATCACATATCTCCGTTTCACATTGAGAACATGAGAGATGTATGATGATGGAATTACAAGTCATCATTGTCTCCGTCATTTCAGAATTTCGATACACGTCTGTTATTAACAGATTTCCTATTTTGAGGAAGCTCGTGCCCTTTATTCTTGCGAGCAGAAGAAGACACAGGCTGAAGGTTCCTTTATCCTCCCCAATACCACACCTATCATACACCAAAACGCAAAGGAGGGTTAATTGGAAACGTGCTATAGTCACTGGTCACAACCCTTCACACACAAGCAATAAGAAGAGGGGTTCCTGTTTGTCACATTTGCTTGAGAACTAAGTGTGGGAGTAGCAGCAGTTCCCTTTGTCAGTTTCATAAAGGAATCTTTGCTTTCTCTCCTTCCAGAAAAAGGCAAAGCTGATTCCAATTCTGGACCCCAAACGGTGACTGTGCCCATCCACCAGTTGTGCACATGCACAAACACAGGGTGGTCAGTCTTCATCATCCTTGTTCCTTCTTCTTCTCATTCTCCACGTTAATGATGCCAGACTTGGCCCTTCTTTCTTTCCATACCAGATGTTACTTGTAACCTGTAGGTCTTGGGTTGTGAAGATGTTGCATTGTCTGATGCATGATTGATGTCTGTAGTGTACAGTTGCTTGCAAGCTTGGATGCAAACATAAAGAGGGAAAACGAGTAGGTTGGTTTGTACTGTAGTTTTGTCAATGATCGGTTTTCCCGAGTTCAAGTCGTTTGGCCTCCTTTTCTTCACACACCCCCCCCCCCCTTCTGTTTTCTGGTGTTTTAACTTTCCCTTTCTGTGTATAATAATGGCATCGTTCACTTCTTGCCAGCATACACGGAAATTCAAGCTCGATTTTTAACTCTTCAACTCTCCTTTGTTTGGAGGAAGAATGATGTCCACAATGGCTAGAGACGAGGTATGAATAAACCCTGAATAATGTTAACTACTTTTACATACTAATAAATAACGGTAGTCCTAATTTTCAACCAAACCCCGAAGAAATCTTTGAGTTAAAAGTATAATGACAATACCATCTGTGACCGTGCCCCCGCTCGCTCGAAGAGGAGTTGAGGAGGGAGGCCACAGTCATGCTGAGATGGCGAGGATGTGAGATGGGACGAGAGGAGAAGAAATGGAGTTGCTACCTGGTCTTTTAATGGAAAGACGAGGAAAACCACAAACGATTCACTAAAAGTGAATGAAAGAGACGTAAACGTGAAGGCCAGATGTCTACTAACCAGAGGATAGGTAAGGATTCCTATTACTCACGGGGAAGGTGTTAGGCACCCCCGTACGTCCGAGAAACTCGGTCTTTCTAGTCTGATTTGCTTGCTAGAGGCTAAATGAGTGTTTGCTATGTCTAGATTGTGTTCTAATCAATGTTGATGTGAGTGCCAAGACAATACTGGATGAATGTGAAGAACGATGTGCAAAAATTGCGAAGAAATCCACATGAATTGACAAAATCGTGAAAATCAAAAGGGGAAAAAAATAACCCGTGATGGGGTTAAATGTCGGCCCTCAGGCCTGTTAATGTACGCCCTCGGGCGATGAGGAAAATCGAGAAATTCTCGGAATGCGTCTTGCAAATCAGTGGAAATTAGGATAAATCCGAGAAAATCAAAAGGGAAAAATAATCCTCATTCCGGGACCATGTCGGCTTTGACAAGTCTTTTACTGTACGCCCTCGGGCGATGGAAAATCAAAACAAATCAAAACCACGGAAAATCAGGGAAAATTTGGAGAACGGGGAGTAAACCAAGTCGGAATCAAGCTAGGAAAACATACGCAAAGCCGAGAAGGAAAGACGAGAATATCTGTGCAAAAAGATGTGAAAAAGCCATGTAAAATGCAAGTGTGAGTGCAAATATGAAAAATACAGGGGGGTTTTATGTAAAAAACCCAAAATCCGAGGAAAGCTGAAGTTCAGAAGCCCAAATCCTCAACAATATGTAGGAAAACACATTCTAAGCAAATATGAGGAAATTGGGGTCAAATGTGCATCCCTAGTCAAAATGAAATTCTCTAGGGGTTAGAATGCAATTTATCCACTAATGCATGCATGCAAGTCAATTCTGCATAAAATCATGGTAAAAATGCAAGAAAATGTCTTAGAAATGATCCAGGAAGTTTCAGGGGCAAAATGGTCATTTTACCCCTGAAAACAGGCAATCAGAACAATTCTGCAAAGTAAAAGGGGTAAACTGCAAAAAATCCAACAAACAAAGCATTCTAGGAAGTTCTGAAGAAATTCAGGGCAAAAGTGTAATTTTCACTGAGATTAAAACATGCAGAAGAAATTCAGTGAAAAAGGAGGGTTAAAATGCAATTAAACCAAGAAAACATGCTTCTAGAATGTTTTAAAACAAATTCAGGAAGTTTTATGCAATTTTCACAGTAAAATAAGCCTTATAGAAGTTTTCTGTAAAACATAGGGACTCAAAATGCAATTAAACCAGCAAAATTGTGCATTCTGAAACATTTAAAAAAATGTAAGGGCTTATATGCAATTTTCAGAAAGGAAATGAACTTCCAGAAACTTTCCAAGGAAATCTAGGATTATCAATGCAATTTACCTAAAGCAAAATACATTTTATAATCTCCGGAGGGCTTTTATTAAAGTTTTAAATTCAGAAAACAATACTTTAAAAGTTTAGTCTAAGAAATGTAATATTTCCAGTTAAAACTTTATTCAAAACATTAAAAAAAAAATGTATGCAGGACCTAAATGCAAGAAAAGCACCTAAAAGTAATTTCAAGGACCTTAAAGTAATTAAAATGAGGACCTATATGTAATTATTAAACTTTAAATAAAATAAAAAAAATCCAAAATCAATCCTATTCGAAGATCGCCGCCCTATCGCCGGCGACCCCCTCGCCGCGCCAACTCCAGCGAGCTCTCTACGGCAACGCAGCGGCGGGAAGCCATCGACGGTGGTCGGGGAAGCAAGGGGGAGCCACGGCAAGCTCCCCCACGGCGGTGGGCTGCGCTGGGGAGGCCCGAGAGCCCCCCCCCCCCTCCCTAGAGCTCCGACGTGCGGCTTCTGACGGCGCCGGAGAAGGCGACGGCATGGCTGGGGTGGTCCAGGGCTGGAGCGGCGTGACGGAGGCTTGGGGAGCACCGTGGGGACATGGCGAGGCTGGGAGGATGCCCGGTGAAACCCGAGGGTCTGGATCGTTCTCCCCACCTCACGCTCCAGTGACGGGAGCGACAGAGGTGGCTAGGTCGTCGCGGGGGTCCAGGCGATGGCGGATTGGCTTGGTGATGCTCGGAGGTCCCTGGGGAAGCTTCCAGAGGCTTGGATGCGGCGCGGGAGTGGCCAAGGTGGCTTGCCCACTCGGTGGTTCGAGTGGCGTCAGCGGCGGCAGCAACGGCGGTGGCGCGCGAGGAACGGGTGTGGAAGCTCCGGGGGCTCGCGGTGGTGCTCCTGGACACCTCGCGAGGGGCTAGATCGGCGCGGGGCACTCTGCCCATCTCCGACTCCGACGAGGCACATCGGCGACGTCAACGGTTGACGAGGACGCCCGAGAGGTTCCTCTAGTGTTGAGGGTGACGATGGGAGAAGGAAGAGCGGGAAAGTAATAGGCAAGACCCTGGGGGTTTTGCCATAGTCCTAGGAGGCCTGAGGCCTCACCGGTGGTGATGAACCCACCACCGGAGATTAGGGGAGGCGACGCAATGCAGGGGCCTCCAGCGACGCTGAGCCCAAGTGGCTATAAGCGGCTAGTTGGGGCTAATGGGAAACAATTCTAAGCCAATAAAAAGGAATAGGAAGAGGATTACCTGTGTGAGATGCTTGTGCTCTTCGGCGGGGCTCGACGGCGGCGGTCTCCGGCGAACGCTCTAGCTACGTTCCAAAGGGTCTCCGGGGCTGTAAGGTGATGAAGGGAAAAGCTCTGGATGTGGTGGCAGTGGCTGGGGTCTGGGGCTCTCGATCAGGGTACTCTCCAGTGACTCTCCCTTCTTCTCTTCTTTACTCTCCCTTCTTCTCTTCTTTACTCTCCGTTCCCTTCCCCATCCCTCCTTGTGATGCGGTTTCTCCAGGCTTTTAAGGGGTGGACGGAGTGAGGGGGATCGTGGCTGCAGTTAGCTAGCTCGTGGGGAAGGCAGTTGGGGAAGGAAGAATGGGGTGATGGTCGAGGGAGAAGAAGGTACTATTCCTTTATTTTTTCGTTTCCTAAGTTTTCAATCAAAATATGATTTGGGCTTAACGGGCTTGGTTTCGTGGGCTTTTGGTTTTTCTTTTCTTTTTTTGCTCGTTTTGTTTTTGGTTTCTTTTGTTGTCTTAGGCTTTTAATTTTGTTTTTGATTTTAATAATTTACTTTGGTGATTTTAATTAAATTCTGATTTTGTTATTTTGAAATTTAATTGTTTTTAAATTAGGTTTTCAGAGGTTTGAGTTTAATTTAGTGATTTTAAGTCAGGGTCTCTTGGGTTTAGTTAAGTAATTTAGGTTTTTTAGGATGTTAATCATTTTAAGGTTTTTTGGATTTTAATTAGATTTTTTTTAGTTTAAATTAAGGTTTTAGGTTTAATTAATGTTTGTGGGTTTAAATTAAGGTTTTTTAACTTAACTAAGTACCTTTAGGGATTTTTAAGGTTTTGGATTTTAATTAAGGTTTTTAGCTTAAATTAGGGTTTCCTGGGTTTTAATTGGAATTTTGGGTTTTAATTTAGGTTTTTAGATTTTAGACATGGTTTTTTAACTTAATTAGGTTTTTTTGTATTTTAATTAGGTTTTCCTTGAAATTAAATGGATTAAAGTGGTTTAAAAATGGATTTTATTTGGTTTTGACTTTAATTAGGGTTTTCACTTGATTAAT
>JAMKQA010022896.1:0-13205 GCA_024699735.1 Posidonia australis
ATTCGTTCTATTGGGACGGATCCTGGTGTTCCGTTTACATTAGGGATTTTCCCATCCATGGTTCGTTCCAATGGGATGGATCCTGGTGTTCCTTTACATTTGAGATTTTCCCATCCGCGGTTCGTTCCAAGGAGACGGATCCTGGTGTTCCTTTTACATTTGAGATTTTCCCATCCATGGTTCGTTCCAATGGGATGGATCCTGGTGTTCCATTATATTTGAGATTTTCCCATCCACGGTTTGTTCCAATGGGACGGATCCTGGTGTTCTTTTACATTTGAATTTTCCTATCCATGGTTCGTTCTCATGGGACGGATCCTGGTGCTCCTTTCACATTTGTGATTTTTCCTATCCATGGCTCATTCCAATGGGACGGATCCTTGTGATCCTTTACATTTGAGATTTTCCTATCCACGGATCGTTCCAAGGGGACGGATCCTGGTGTTCCGTTTACATATGAGATTTTCTTATCGACGGTTTGTTCCAGTGGTACAGATCCAGGTGTTCTTTTACATTTGAGATTTTCCTATGCACGGTTCATTCCTGGGGTACAGATCCTGGTGCACCTTTTGCATTTGAGATTTTCGTATCCACGGTTCGTTCAAATAGGATGGTTCCTAGTGTTCCTTTACATTTGGGATTTTCCTATCCACAGTTCTTTCGAATAGGACGGATCCTGGTGTTCCTTTTACATTTGAGATTTTCCTATCCATGATTCGTTCTAATGGGACGGATCTTGGTGTTCTTTGACATTTGAGTTTTTCCCATCCACGGTTAGTTCGCATGGGACGGATCCTTGTGTACCTTTTTATTTTGAGATTTTCCTATCCACGGTTTGTTCCAATGGGATGGATCCTGGTATTCTTTTACGTTTGAGATTTTCCTATCCACGGTTCGTTCCAATGGGATGAATCCTGGTGTTCCTTTACATTTGAGATTTTTCTATCCACGGTTCGTTCCAATGGGACAGATCCTTGTGTTCTTTTACATTTGTGATTTTCCTATCCACGGTTCGTTCCAATGGGATGGATCCTAGTGTTCCTCCGCATTTTAACTTTCCTATCCACAGTTCGATCCAATGGGACGGATCCTGGTGTTTCTTTTACATCTGAAATTTTCATATCCACGGTTCGTTCCAAAAGGAGATGGATCCTGGTGTTCCTTTACATTTGAGATTTTCCTATCCACGGTTCATTCCAAGGAGACTGATCTTAGTGTTCCTTTTATATTTTGAGATTTTCCCATCCACTGTTCGTTCCCATGGAACGAATCCTAGTGTTCCTTTACATTTGAGATTTTCCTATCCACAATTCGTTCCAATGGGACAGATCCTGGTGTTCCTTTTACATTTGAGATTTTCCTATCCTTGGTTCGTTCCAGTGGGACGAATCCTGGTGTTCTTTTACATTTGAATTTTCCTATCCACAGTTCGTTTACAAGGGGACAAATCCTGGTGTTCCTTTTACATTTTGAGATATTCCCATCCATGGTTCCTTCAAATGGGACGGATCCTGGCGTTCCTTTACATTTGAAATTTTTCTATCCACAATTCGTTCCAATGGGACGGATCCTGGTGTTCCTTTTACATTTGAGATTTTCCTATCTATGTTTTGTTCCATTGCGACGAATCCTAGTGTTTTTTTACATTCGAATTTTCCTATCCACGGTTCGTTCCAATGGGACGGATCCTAATGTTCTTTTACATTTGAATTATCCTATCCATGGATCGTTCCATTGGGACGGATCATGGTGTTCCTTTACATTTGAGATTTTCCCATCCATGGTTCGTTCCAATGGGACGGATCCTGGTGTTCCTTTACATTTGAATTTTCCTATCCACGGTTTGTTCCAACGAGACAGATCTAGGTGTTCCATTTACATTTCAATTTTCCTATCCACGGTTCGTTCCAATGGGACATATCCCAGTGTTCCTTTTACATTTCGTGATCTTCCCATCCACGGTTCGTTCCAATGGGACAGATCCTGGTGTTCGTTTACATTTGAAATTTTCCTATCCACGATTCGTTCCAATGGGAAAGATCCTGGTGTTCTTTTTCATTTGACATTTTCCCATCCACAGTTCGTTCAAAGGGGACGGATCCTGGTATTCCATTAGATTTTGAGATATTCCTATCCACGGTTCGTTCCAATGGGACGGATCCTGGTGGTCCTTTACATTTGAAATTTTCCTATCCATGGTTGATTCCAATGGGACGGATCATGGTGTTTCTTTACATTTGAGATTTTCCTATCCACGGTTCATTCTAATGGGATGGATCCTTGTTTTCCTTTACATTTCAAGATTTTCCTATCCACGGTTCGTTCCAATGGAACGGATCTTGGTGATCCTTTACATTTGAGATTTTCCAATCCACGGTTCGTTCCAAAGGGACAGATCCTGGTGTTCCATTACATTTGAGATTTTCTTATACATTGTTGATTCCAATGGGACGGATCATGGTGTTTCTTTACATTTGAGATTTTCCTATCCACGGTTCATTCCATTGGGACGGATCCTTGATTTCCTTTACATTTGAGATTTTCTATCCACGGTTTGTTCCAATGGAACGGATCTTGGTGATCCTTTACATTTGAGATTTTCCTATCCGAGGTTCGTTCCAAAGGGTCAGATCCTGGTTTTGCATTACATTTGAGATTTTCCAATCCACGGTTCGTTCCAATGGGACGGATCCTGGTGTTCCCTTTACATTTGTGAATTTCCTATCCACGACTCGTTCCGATGGGACGGATCCTGGTGTTCCTTTTACATTTTGAGATTTTCCTATCCGTGGTTCATTCCAATGGGAGGGATCCAGTTGTTCCTTCTACATTTGAATTTTCCTATCCACGGTTCGTTACAATAGGACGGATCCTTGTTTTCCATTACATTCGAGATGTTCCTATCCACAGTTCGTTCCATTGCGACGGATCCTGGTGTTCCTTTTACATTTGAGATTTTCCTATCCATGATTCGTTCCATTGGGACGGATCTTGGTTTTCCTTTTACATTTCGAGATTTTGCTATCCACGGTTTATTCCAATGGGCTGGATCATGGTGTTCCTTTTACATTTGAATTTTCCTATCCACGGTTCGTTCCAATGGGATGGATCCTTGTGTTCCTTTACATTTGAGATTTTCCTATCCATAGTTAGTTCCAATGCGACGGATCCTGGTGTTTTTTTTACATTTGAGATTCCTATCCATGATTCGTTCTAATGGGATGGATCCTGGTGTTCTTTCACATTTGTGTTTTTCCCATCCACGGCTCGTTCCCATGGGATGGATCCTTGTGTACCTTTTTATTTTGAGATTTCCCTATCCACTGTTCATTCCAATGGGACGGATCCTGGTGATCTTTTACATTTGAGATTTTCAAATCCACGGTTCGTTCCAAGGGGACGAATCCTAGAGTTCCTTTACAATTGAGATTTTCCTATCCACGGTTCATTCCAATGGGACGGATCCTGGTGTTCTTTTACATTTGTGATTTTCCTATCCACGGTTCGTTCCAATGGGATGGATCCTTGTGTTCCTTTACATTTGAATCTTCCTATCCATGATTCGTTCCAATGGAACGAATCCTGGTGTTCCTTTACATTTGAGATTTTCCCATCCATGTTTCGTTCCAATGGGACGGATCTTCGTGTTCCATTGCATTTGAGATTTTCCTATCCACGGTTCATTCCAAGGGGACAAATCCTGGTGTTCCATTCACATTTGAATTTTCCTATCCACAGTTCATTCCAATGGGACGGATCCTGGTGTTCTTTTAAATTTGAGATTTTCCTATCCACGTTTCGTTCTTTTGGGACGGATCCTAGTGTTCCTTTTACATTAGGGATTTTCCCATCCATGGTTCGTTCCAATGGGATGGATCTTCGTGTTCCTTTATATTTGAGATTTTCCCATCCACGATTCGTTCCATGGAGACGGATCCTGGTATTCCTTTAACATTTGTGATTTTCCTATCCACGGTTTGTTCCAATGGGACAAATCCTGGTGTTCTTTTACATTTGAATTTACCTATCCATGGTTCGTTCTCATGGGATGGATCCCAGTGTTCCTTTTACATTTGTGATTTTTCCTATCCATGGTTTGTTCCAAGGGGACTGATCCTGGTGTTCCTTTTATATTTTGAGATTTTCCCATCCATGGTTCGTTCTCATGGAACGAATCCTGGTGTTCCTTTCCATGTGAGATTTTCCTATCCATGTTTTGTTCCAATGGGACGGATCTTCATGTTCCTTTGCATTTGAGATTTTCCTATCCACGGTTCATTCCAAGGGGACGAATCCTGGTGTTCCATTCACATTTGAATTTTCCTATCCACGGTTCATTCCAATGGGACGGATCCTGGTGTTCTTTTAAATTTGAGATTTTCCTATCCACGTTTCGTTCTATTGGGACGGATCTTGGTGTTCCTATTACATTAGGGATTTTCCCATCCATGGTTCGTTCCAATGGGATGGATCTTGGTGTTCCTTTATATTTGAGATTTTCCCATCCACGATTCGTTCTATGGAGATGGATCCTGGTATTCCTTTAACATTTGTGATTTTACTATCCATGGTTTGTTCCAATGGGACGGATCCTGGTGTTCTTTTACATTTTAATTTTCCAATCCGTGGTTCGTTCTCATGGGACGGATCCTGGTGTTCCTTTCACATTTGTGATTTTTCCTATCCATGGTTCATTCCAATGGGACGGATCCTTGTGATCCTTTACATTTGAGATTTTCCTATCCACGTATCATTCCAAGGGGACGGATCCTGGTGTTCCTTCTACATATGAGATTTTCCTATCCACTGTTTGTTCCAATGGTACAGATCCTGGTGTTCCTATACATTTGAGATTTTCCTATCCACGGTTCATTCCAAGGGTACGGATCTTGGTTTTCCATTTACATTTGAGATTTTCATATCCACGGTTCGTTCCAATGGGATGGATCCTAGTGTTCTTTTACATTTGAATTTTCCTATCCATGGATCGTTCCAATGGGACGGATCTTGGTGTTCCTTTACATTTAAGATTTTCCCATCCATGGTTCGTTCCAATGGGACGAATCCTGGTGTTCCTTTACATTTGAATTTTCCTATCCACGGTTCGTTCCAATGAGACAGATCTAGGTGTTCCATTTACATTTCAATTTTCCTATCCACGGTTCGTTCCAATGGGACGGAACCCAGTGTTCCTTTTACATTTTGAGATCTTCCCATCCACGGTTCGTTCGAATGGGACGGATCTTGGTGTTCGTTTACATTTGAAATTTTCCAATCCAAGATTCGTTCCAATGGGAAGGATCCTGGTGTTCTTTTACATTTGACATTTTCCCATCCACAATTCGTTCCAAGGGGACGGATCCTGGTATTCCTTTATATTTTGAGATATTCCTATCCATGGTTCGTTCCAATGGGACGGATCCTAGTGTTCCTTTACATTTGAGATTTTCCTATCCATGGTTGATTCCAATGGGACGGATCATGGTGTTTCTTTACATTTGAGATTTTCCTATCCACGGTTCATTCTAATGGGATGGATCCTTGTTTTCCTTTACATTTGAGATTTTCCTATCCACGGTTCGTTCCAATGGAACGGATCTTGGTGATCCTTTACATTTGAGATTTTCCTATCCACGGTTCGTTCCAAAGGGACGGATCCTGGTGTTCCATTACATTTGAGATTTTCCTATCCATTGTTGAGTCCAATGCGACGAATCATGGTGTGTCTTTACATTTGAGATTTTCCTATCCACGGTTCATTCCATTGGGACGGATCCTTGTTTTCCTTTACATTTGAGATTTTCTATCCACGGTTTGTTCCAATGGAACGGATCTTGGTGATCCTTTACATTTGAGATTTTCCTATCCACGGTTCGTTCCAAAGGGTCGGATCCTGGTTTGGCTTTACATTTGAGATTTTCCAATCCACGGTTCGTTCCAATGGGACGGATCCTGGTGTTCCCTTTACATTTGAGAATTTCCTATCCACGGCTCGTTCCGATGGGACGGATCCTGGTGTTCCATTTACATTTTGAGATTTTCCTATCCGTGGTTCATTCCAATGGGAGGGATCCTGTTGTTCCTTCTACATTTGAATTTTCCTATCCACGGTTCGTTCCAATGGGACGGATCCTTGTGTTCCATTACATTTGAGATTTTCCTATCCATGATTCGTTCCATTGGGTCGGATCTTTGTGTTCCATTTACATTTTGAGATTTTGCTATCCACGGTTCATTCTAATGGGCTGGATCCTGGTGTTCCTTTTACATTTGAATTTTCCTATCCACGGTTCGTTCCAATGGGATGGATCCTTGTGTTCCTTTACATTTGAGATTTTCCTATCCATAGTTAGTTCCAATGCGACGGATCCTGGTGTTTTTTTTACATTTGAGATTTTCCTATCCATGATTCGTTCTAATGGGATGGATCCTGGTGTTCTTTCACATTTGTGTTTTTCCCATCCACGGCTCGTTCCCATGGGATGCATCCTTGTGTACCTTTTTATTTTGAGATTTTCCTATCCACGGTTCATTCCAATGGGACGGATCCTGGTGTTCTTTTACATTTGAGATTTTCAAATCCACGGTTCGTTCCAAGGGGACGAATCCTAGAGTTCCTTTACAAATGAGATTTTCCTATCCACGGTTCCTTCCAATGGGACGGATCCTGGTCTTCTTTTACATTTGTGATTTTCCTATCCACGGTTCGTTCCAATGGGAGGGATCCTGGTGTTCCTCTACATTTTAATCTTCCTATCCATGATTCATTCCAATGGGACGGATCATGGTGTTCCTTTTACATTTGAAATTTTCCTATCCACGGTTCGTTCCAAAAGGAGACGGATCCAGGTGTTCCTTTTACATTTTGAGATTTTCCTACCCACGGTTCGTTCCAAGGGGACGAATCCTGGTGTTCCTTTCTAATTTGAGATTTTCTAATCCATGGTTCGTTCCAAGGGGACGGATCCTGGTGTTCCTTTCTAATTTGAGATTTTGCTATCCACGGTTCGTTCCAATGGGACAGATCCTGGTGTTCCATTTACATTTGAGTTTTTCCTATCCACGATTCGTTCCAATGGGACGAAACCTGGTATTCCTTTACATTTGAAATTTTCCCATCCACGTTTCGTTCTAATGGGATAGATCCTAGTGTTCTTTTACATTTGAGATTTTCCTATCCACGGTGCGTTCCACAGGGTCGGATCCTGGTTTTCCTTTACATTTGAGAATCTCCTACCCACGGTTCGTTCCAAGGAGACAGATCCTGGTGTTCCTTTTACATTTTGAGATTTTCCCATCCACAGTTCGTTCCCATGGAACGAATCCTGGTGTTCCTTTGCATTTGAGATTTTCCTATCCATGGTTCATTCCAATGGGAGGAATCCTGGTGTTCCTTTCCATTTGAGATTTTCCTATCCAAGGTTCGTTCCAATGGAATAGATCCGAGTGTTCCTTTTATTTTTGAGTTTTTCCTATCCAGGATTCGTTCCAATGGGACGAAACCTAGTATTTCTTTACATTTGAAATTTTCCCATCCATGTTTCGTTCTAATGGGATGGATCCTGGTGTTCTTTTACATTTGAGATTTTCCTGTTCACGGTGTGTTCCACAGGGTCGGATCCTGGTGTACCTTCACATTTGAGATTTTCCCATCCACAGTTCGTTCCCATGGGACGAATCCTGGTGTTCCTTTGCATTTGAGATTTTCCTATCCATGGTTCATTCCAATGGGAGGAATCCTGGTGTTCCTTTGCATTTGAGATTTTCCTATCCACGGTTCGTTCCATTGGAACGAATCTTGGTGTTCCTTTCACATTTGAATTTTCCTACCCACGGTTTGTTCCAATGGGACGGATCCTGGTGTTCTTTTACATTTGAGATTTTCCTATCCATGATTCATTCTAATGGGATGGATCCTGGTGTTCCTTTTACATTTGAGATTTTCCTATCCATGGTTCATTCCAATGGGACGGATCCTAGTGTTCCTTTACATTTGAGATTTTCCTATCCACGGTTCGTTCCAAGTGTACGGATCCTTGTGTTTTCTCTACATATGAGATTTTCCTATTCACTGTTCGTTCCAGTGGTACGAATCTTTGTGTTCCTTTACATTTGAGATTTTCCTATCCACGGTTCGTTCCAGGGGTACAGATCCTGGTGTTCCTTTTACATTTGAGATTTTCCTATCTACAGTTCGTTCCATTGGGACGGATCCTAGTGTTCTTTTACATTTGAATTTTCCTATCCACGGTTCGTTCCCATGGGATGAATCCTGGTCTTCCTTTTACATTTGTGATTGTCATATCCACAGTTAGTTCCAATGGGACGGATCCTTGTGTTCCTTTACATTTGAGATTCTCTTATCCACGGTTCGTTCCAAGGGGATTGATCCTGGTGTTCCTTTTACATTTTGAGAATTTCCCATCCATAGTTCCTTCCAATGAGACGGATCCTGTTGTTCCTTTACATTTGAGATTTTCCTATCCACAATTCGTTCCAATGGGACAGATCCTGGTGTTCCTTTTACATTTGAGATTTTCCTATCCATGGTTCGTTCCAGTGGGACGAATCCTGGTGTTCTTTTACATTTGAATTTTCCTATCCACAGTTCGTTTACAAGGGGACGAATCCTGGTGTTCCATTTACATTTTGAGATATTCCCATCCACGGTTCCTTCCAATGGGACGGATCCTGGCGTTCCTTTACATTTGAAATTTTCCTATCCACAATTCGTTCCAATGGGACGGATCCTGGTGTTCCTTTTACATTTGAGATTTTCCTATCCATGGTTCGTTCCATTGCGACGAATCCTAGTGTTTTTTTACATTTGAATTTTTCTATCCACGGTTCGTTCCAATGGGACGGATCCTAGTGTTCATTTACATTTGAATTTTCCTATCCACCGTTCGTTCCCTTGGGACGGATCCTGGTGTTCCTTTTACATTTGTGATTTTTATATCCACGGTTCGTTCCAATGGGACGGATCCTGGTGTTCCTCTATATTTGAGATTTTCCTATCCACGATTCGTTCCAAGGGGATGGATCCTGGTGTTCCTTTACATTTGAGATTTTCTTATCCACGGTTCGTTCCAAGGGGATAGAACCTGGTGTTCCTTTTACATTTTGAGATTTTCCTATCCACAGTTCGTTCCAATGGGACGGATCCTGGTGTTCTTTTGCATTTGAGGTTTTCCTATCCATGGTTCATTCCCATGGGACGGATCTTGGTGTTCCATTACATTTGAGATTTTCCTATCCACGGTTCATTCCAATGGGTCTTTTTACATTTGAGTTCTCCTATCCACGGTTCGTTCAAGTGGTATGGATCCTGGTGTTCCTTTACTTTTGAATTTTCCCATCCATAGTTCGTTCCAAGGGGACAAATCCTGGTGTTCCTTTACATTTGAGATTTTCCTATCCACGACTCGTTCCAATGGGATGGATCCTGGTGTTCTTTTACATTTGAGATTGTCCTATCCACGGCTCGTTCCAATGGGATGGATCTTGGTGTTCCTTTTACATTTGAGATTTTCCTATCCACGGTTCGTTTCAAGGTGATGGATCCTGGTGTTCCTTTTACATTTTGAGATTTTCCTATCCACAGTTCGTTCCCATGAGACGGATCCTGGTGTTCCTTTTACTTTTGAATTTTCCCATCCACGGTTCATTCTATTAGGATGAATCCTAGTGTCCTCCTTTTCACCTTTGATTTACCTCCCTGTGGGCTGGTAGCCCGAACTACTCGGTTGACTTCCGTGAACAGTCACTTCCCGGTCGGCAAGTGCTGTGTGTCTTGTCCGGTGCTTTTCTCGACAAGTGTGATAATCAGTCATGTCTTTTAGGAGCTGATTGGTCGTCAACTTGTCAGTTTTTGGTCCTTCATTTTTGTTTCTCTGTTTGGCTTCGGCTATGGCGACGGGACCTCTGGTGAATTCACTGACTAGTGGCTAGTTGCTGATGGCGAACTCTTACTTTTGCTTATGGCTACAGGTGGGGTGTCTTTGTCAACCCTAAGCATCAGTCTCTGTCCCACTCGTTCTCCGACCTCAATCAGGGAGGGGCATCTGTAGACACCTCAATTTCCCAATTTTGCAGGATAGAGATGTGGTGGCTGAGCTCTAACCCTAATTGAAGCCCATTAGGCCCATGGAGGCCCACAAGACCTATTTAGGCCCATTTAACCTATTTGGGCCCATTGAAGCCCACTTTGGCCCATAGAGGCCCACAAGACCTATTGAGGCCCATCACAACCCATTAAGCCCACATAGGCCCAATTGAAGCCCATTAGGCCCATGGAGGCCCACATAGCCCACTTTGGCCCCAAGCCCATAAAGGCTTCCATAAACAACTTAACCCAGTTTTTCTTCCAACCCAACACATTATTTCTCCTTCTTTATTTACTAATGTTTTTCTACCAAAAAACATACAAATTTCACACCCATCTTCTTCTTCTCACTGAACCCATCTCTTCCTCTCAATTTACCTTTCAAATTCATTTTTCTTCCCTGATTTCATCATGATCCCACGAGCCTACTTCAATCAGCAGCCCATCTTCTTCAACCCATCAAACCAGTAGCCACTAGAGCATCTCCAAGATCAGCCGCCAGCGAAGCCTGGATCACCGTTCAACTCTGTCGGCGCTTAAGGGGGCAGCCGTTAGTAGCCAGTTAGTTTGTTAGGCTGTTACGAGCTTAGTTAGGTAGTTAGGTAGCTTGTTGGTGGTTCTGTTAGAACAATTAGTGGTTTGTTGGGTTGGGTCACCGTTTTCCTCACCTATATAAGGAGGGGTTGGATGCAGAGATTGAAAGACTACTTTTGGAGAGAGAGAGAGAACTTAGAGTGCTAATGAATTCTAGAGAGGAAGGGAGACTCGTGGGAAGGGGAGGTGGAGAATTCAGACACTCCGACGAGTTCAGATGGAACATCACGTCATCAGGCCAGGTATGCTCTCCTCGGACACATTTTAGTTTCGAATATAGCATCTTAGAGTCCCCTCTCTCTTCCTGGATTGTTTTCGAGCAATTCAGAGGTCTGAATTGCTCCCTTCTTTGCTTCCTAGACACTCTGTTTTTCGACGATGTAGGTGGGGGAAATGATCCAGGGCACGGCCTTGGCCCCCAAGCTTCCTCTCCTCCTCCTCTGGTCATCCTCGAGCTTCTCTGCACCCTGGATTGCCTCTCCATCGCTTCCAGCAGCCTCCACGCCGATCGCTGGAGGCTAATGCCAGAATCACCATCGCCGGAGAAGACAACCACCTCAGAGGTGAACTGCACATCTCTGACCCTCCTGCGTTGCTTCGTGCCTCCAGAAACACTCCAAAGCTTCCCACGAGCATACCAGACCGCCTGGAGCCACTCCTCGGGCCCCTGATCGCTGCAACGACGTCGCCCGCCGGAGAGGATGTCGTCGACGCCTGTCGGAGCACGTCTCCGCTCCCTACTTCTCCACACCGCTCCAGAAGGATGAGGAGGCTCCCAGATGCTCCACGATGTCCCTGCAGCTCCTTCAATGCCACATCTCAGCCACCGGAGAAGTTGTCTCCCTCGGCGCCGTCGCTGGAGTTCTGCAACGACGGAGGGGGTGGGGCGGCCATTCCCACCACCTGAATCTTGATCCACGCCGTTGGATCTTCTTCCCTCTCTTCCTTCTTGCGTCCTATGCAATCTGATCTAAGATCAGACCACAGGAGGTCCTAGTGTGGTCCTTCTGATGATCACCGGCGGTAGAGCTCTATCGTCGGTGCCGTCGTAGTTTTTTAAAACAAAAATAAAACAGTAAAAAACAATATTCTGAATAAACAACAAACATTTAAGTTTTTCTTTCAACTAAGTCCTTTTTCATTTCTTTTAGGTCCTCCAGTCATTTTTCTAAAATCTTTTGAATAAAGTTTTAACTGAACATATTACATTTTTCACCCTGAACATTTAAAATAATGTTTTCTAAGTTTAAAACTTCAATAAAAGCCCTCCGAAGTTTATTAAATGTATTTTGTTTTAGGAATATTGCATAAAACACCCTAGGTTTCCTTGGAATCTTTTTGAAAGTTCATTTTTTTTGGTTAATTTGCATTTAAGTCACTGTATTCTTCTGAAATTATCCAAAATGCCTATTTTTGCTGGTTAAATTACACTTCAGCCACATAAGTTTTTGAAAACTTTTCTGAATCATGTTTTCAAAGGGTAAATTGCATTTTAACCCTCTGTCTTTACTGAAATTCTTCTGGATGCTTTATTCTGCTGCGTAATTTGCAGTTTAGCCCCTGTACTTCATTAATTTTACTTTGAATGCCTGTTTTCAGGGGTAAATTGACTATTTTGCCCTTGAAACTTTATGGAATTTTTCTTAATCATTTTTATTGCATTTTTACCCTGAATTTCCACTTATTGTTTTAAATGCATGTCTTAATGGCAAAATTGCATTTTTGTCCCTAAGAAACTTCATTTTGACTAGGGATGCACATTTGACTCCAGAATTCTTCATATTTGCATAGAATGTGTTTTCCTATGAATTTTTGATGATTTGGGCTTCTAAACTTCAGTTTTCCTCAGAATTTGGCCTTTTGCACAAAACCCCCTAGAATTTCATTATTTGCACTCACACTTGCATTTTGCATATGTTTTCACATCTTTCCGCACAAGTTTTCTTGTCTCTCCTTACATTGCGCACGCTTTTCCAACTTTTTTCGAGCTTGGTTTTCACGTCGTTTCCCGATTTTCTCCCGGTTTTCACCTTTAGTTTTGTTTTGGTTTTTTATTGCCTGAGGGCGTACATTAAAAGGCTTGTCAAAGCCAACATTGTCCCAGAATGCGGATTATTTTCCTCTTTTTGATTTTCTCGGATTTATCCCAATTTTCACTGTTTTGTGAGATGCTTTCCGAGAATTTCTCGATTTTCACGATTTTCCTCATCGCTCAAGGGCGTACTGTAAAGCGCCATTCTCAATGCCTATATTTGACCCTCGGATTAACTTTTTCCCTTTATTTCATTTCTTTACTTTGATTTGGCATGTTTTCAATCATCATTAGCATGAGCATATAGAATAAGCAAGCATACATCCATAGACCATTGACAATAGGGAAACCTAGAAAGACCATGTTTTCTCGGGCACATGGGGTGCCTAACCCCTTCCCCATGCGTAACCAGAATCCTTACCCTTTCTCTGGCCCGCATTCATTTGTGCATTGTCCATTAGGCACGGAGCACAC
>JAMKQA010022897.1:0-10164 GCA_024699735.1 Posidonia australis
GTAAACTCTTTGAGCCCGTTTGTGGTAGTTCTGTGCCTGTCCTCTTTGGTTCTCTCGACACTTTGTCGACTGGATCTGTGATTTTCTGGAGTGATTCGAGAAGATTTGTTTACATGTGCATCTCTGCGGTTTCTTCCCCAAAACTACTACCTCTTAATAGATTTTACCCTAATATCTTTGTGGACTCTATCATTTACTATAAGGCTCTGATTACTGGTCGATTTATCTATCTACGATCCTATTATGTGTTTGAAGATATAGAGATGGATTGTTCTTTTAGAAGTCCAAAAAATTATAGGCTTCACTTACATCATGTCCTGGGAGAAAATACAAGAGCAGCTAGGGTTGGTTCCAGTCTTGCTTGTGACGATGATTTTAGAACTGATAATATTTATGATTTGCCTGGGAAAATTTTAAATTATGCTTGTGATGATATCCGTGGTCTGGGTATGGGGGACACTTTTGCCACTGTACCTGAAGGGTGTTTCTTACCCCTTCCGGCTCCTCCAGCTTATACCTTCGATAGGGCGGTAGGCTCTTGCCGGAACTCCTACTCCGGCAACTGGTGGAGGCGGGACTCCCTATGCATTGACATGCATACAGCCTCTGCAGAAGGATTTCAAATCCGAGGCTCTTGCGAACGTTTTGTGTACGGAAACGAATTTGACAATGGGATGACATCTGATTTTTGCCGCCTTCCCCAGGTTCCATCTCTGCCTCTCTCCTCTGACAGTCGATACACCTTCTTTCCACCCGGACTGAAATTTGAATTATTTTTTACTGGCACTCATACTTTAATTTAGATTCTTTGGCTACAGGCTTTGAGAAAAGTGAAAATTTGCGGGCTATGTCATCTTTCCAAGAAAAGAGGGATTCAGAGCAAAGTTTATTGCCTTCAATGATCCCCAACTTGAGATGGTGTATAATACTAGGACTCCTGCTCTTCAGGAAGACAATCCTCACTTGTGATTAACCTTTGGTTAATTGATTCACAGCAGAATACTGAAAGAGGATTTTTTGCTTTATTAAAATTTTTTTTGGCTTATTCGTCACCTGCTGAGTGACAGGGTACTATTTTTGTAATATTTTGTTAGACGCAATACTTTGAAATACTGTGGTTGTAAATTTATTAAAGTAATAGAAAGAAAAACTAACTACCGTTTACCAAAAAACAATAAAAATAAAACCTTGTCACATATATTAATATATATCCCTAGAAACATTAGAAATTGTAGATGTATCCTGTAGTTTCAATAAATAACTAATATATAGAGTACTTTTGTGTAATTGCATCATTGCCTTGTCGTTGTAACCCTTTTTTTAATGACGTATCGGTTGTCTCTTGCAACGACTTTTGCATAGAGTAAAATTTGTAATCGCCTAAACTTATTTTCTCCTGAAATAAAATCATTTTTTGATATCATAGGATTCGAAATTTCAACTTATCACTTGACCAAATGATTGCAGACCATTTAAGGTAATTTCATATATTTATCCATTAAATAATTATGGAATTATCATTTTTTCCTTGACTTTGAAATCTACAGCTACATTTTGATCTTTTTGTTAGATAAAAAAAATGCACAGAATAAATCCCTTAGATGATGGCAGGAGTTTGTGTGCAAAATACTAAGTTCTATTAGTTAAAAATACAGTTACATTCCTGTTAGCATATGTAACTCAAAATACAAACCCCTGCATCTCAAAATACGCCGGGCTTCATCACTTCTCATTAACGGCTCGTCTGCGTTAGTCTTACTGACTTTTCCCCGTAAAAGAGTCTAGAGCTCAAAACCGTCGTCCGATTCTAATCCGACCTCTGAAATCGAGAATTTACTCATTCAACTAGAAGACTCCAAGCAGGAGATTCCAACGGGCCCTACGGATGAAACACAACGAACAAGAAGCATAGACTTTTCCAACCGATGCCTATTTTCAACGTGCATGAATGGTCTTCTCTACGACTCCAGTGATGAAACAGATGCCTAGAAAACCTCACAGGATCCAGTCGTCCTTGTCCAAAAACCAGATACTTGTTGTATGAGTCGACACATCTGGACCCCAATTGAAAAGAATTGAGAACGATAAGAATAATCTCAACTTGACCATACCTCAAGTGAGAACGACGACGCAAAGGCCCGTCCGTGCCTTTGAACAAATGGTCGTGTTTATACATTATAAATTATATGTCTGTATATATAAACCAGAATGCCGGCTGCCATATCAGGCACTGGACATGCGTCCATTCAAAATCTCTGCGTTGGACCAGACCAACACAAGGAATATTTACATGCCCCTGGTCCCGACCAGGGCGCTAATCGAGAGAGAGATTTCTGAGATGGACGACGTCTTCTACGCCGTCCTCCGCGGATGCGTGATGGCTAGAGAATTAGAGGCGAACCTGGAAAACATTGCCCAGCAGCCTCATGTAATGCGCGCATCCTGCGAAGAGATCGCGACCACCTTCGCCGCCGCGGTGCAGAGGCTGAGTGCATTCGACCAACCTGGTGAGGCCCCGCCCATGGGTCTTTCCATTGGGGGGATGACGACGGCGCCGGAGGCAGCGGTGGCGACGCAATCAATAGGGGCCGGGTCAACGGGCTTCTTCCCGATCTCCGGTCAAGTCAATGCATCGGAACGAGGCGGTGGGGAAGTCAGGGAGGAGGAGGGGTGCGGGTCTAGACAGGCGGCAACGTGGCCGCCGGTCCAGAGAGCGTCGAGGAAAAGGTACGAAGTTTCTCAGATTCTCCTCAACCAGTTCTCGGGTCAAAGAATTCCAGCCGCGTGAAAGTGAAGAAAAAGATTGGAGAAGACCAAGTGACTCCAACAACCTCGACTGAAAAGATCAACAGTATCAATCATTTGACAGTATAACAATCAGTCTAGATTCTAGAAACACGCGACCATATATCTTTTATGGCTAACAACTATAATAATGTTATCAAGCCGTGTATCATAACAATTTAGAAATTCGTTAGCAATTAATTAGTTGGGCATGCTTGTATATATAAGGTGTATATTTAATGACGCGTAGAGTTAAAAGCATCATATGTGCCACGAGACCTTTTTTCTGTTGTCACAAGAAAATATATATTAATTGTATATTTGCCAACCAAAATCCTTGTATCATACTCTTGTTTACTCTTTACACAGGAAAAACGGCGGGGTGAGAATCATTCAAGTTCAAGCCCCTCGTACGCCGGGGAACCTGGATATTCCACCGGACGATGGCTACACCTGGAGAAAGTACGGCCAAAAAACCATCTTCGGTGCTAGATTCCCAAGGTACGTCATTTACAGCACCAATACATATGAATAGCAGCAATTCCTGATCTTGAGACTACTGAACATAGAGCTCATTTGAAAACTCCAGCTTAAGGAAAATAATTATAAATCATCATCTGTATCAAAACGACTAGCATTAGTCCCAGCCATCGTACTAATTTCCAGCACCACGCATTTGCAGGAGCTACTACAGATGTACACACAAGAACTTCTACGGTTGCGGGGCGAAGAAACAAGTGCAACGTCTCGACGAAGATCCTTTCGTATACGAAATCGCATACTGCGGTGACCACACCTGCCGCACCACCACCGTGCCGCTACCGCTCCCGCCCATACCTCCAATGATCCCACAAATGGAGACCAGTCTACCTCCGACGTCAACCTTGTCTCACCCACTGCCGACTACCACTTCCATTCAGACGAGGCTCCGGAACCCACGGGAAATGGAGACAGCCGGAGGAAGCGGTGTGGCTGCAGGAAGCTCTCAGCAAGGTGGAGAAGGAGGAAGGGACGTTGACAATTCGGTGGCGGACTTGGCCAATGTCATGTTTACTAGCGCAGGGTTCGTGAGTAGCGTGGACTCCATTTTCTTTTCCATGAAAAACAAGTGATGTAGGGGTGCACTGGCTAGTGACGAGAACTAATTTGGCGAACCATTAGTGTAGTCGATTGCTGATTGCTTTTTTATTGATACTTTTTTTAGCTACTGTGTAGCTAGTATTTGGAGTAATAAATTAGCTTGATCGTTGCATGGTTTAGATCAAATTGGCATTGTTATTTCTAGATGGAAGAGTGGCTCACCAGCTGATGTAATAAAAAATCTCATTATTTATTTTTCAAATTTGTAAATCCAATTTTTTTATAATAAAAAATATATTTGATAACCATCCAAAAATGTTATAGATTTACATTTTTTAAGGACATAAGCATATTTAATTTGCGTAAGTGTGAAATTCCATTTTTTTGCATAACCACCTAAATTAAACTCCAGTATTAATTTTAGTTAGTGTCACATGTTTTTTTTTGTTGTTGTAAATAGTAGTAGTATTGATGATATACCTTAACAATGAAAACCAACGTCAAGGCCAAAAACATAGTGTATCATACTCTATGGGTATCAAAATATTACATCTTCTCTTAAATCCAAAAGATATCACAAGAATTAACAAACAACAACCTATCAACATAGTGTAATTCAGAATTTCCAAAAAAGATAAAAACCATGCAGCTTGATCCCCATTAGTTGGCATTATTCTCCCATTTGCTCGATTTTGCATTTAGATCAATAGGTAGTGTAACGTTCCATATTTTCCACAATAATTTAAAACAAATTAAATTACGGAAAAATTAAAGCTAAACAGAAGATATCCAGCTACCAGGACCCTGTGTGTGCAGCTAGGAGACTCCAGACTATATGCACTATGCTAAACCTCTGTATGCCTGCACCTGCAAACGAAAATCACAAGAAAAACGCATGAGTGACAGAAGTCATTCAGTACGCACCCCAAGGAAAAACCATAGAAAACAAAACTATAATCAATTTTCCTTTTAAATTCATTTCACAAACCATTTTTTCAAAACCTCACAAACCTGGCCTACACCGGCCAAAACACATCCGGGACTCTACAAATCCAAAACCACAAGTAACGGTCCTTAATAGCAAAAACCACACACAATGAGTCGAGAAGTCCGATGTTAGGCAACCAAACTCTGGCCACACGTAGTCAACTGAGGAGCGACCATAGCGTTCTGCACTATCACGGTGAAACCACTCTGTGCAAGAGCGATCACCGTCCTATGATTCTCCCTACTTGGAGAACCCTCACAAAGCCAATCCCTCCTTGGGAAGGCTGTCCTGTCTCTTAGGACGCTACCAGCTACGGGGCACGTGTCCCACCCTCACTGGCCATAACAAGGTACGCTTCCTCACGGCGTCCTCCACACACGATGCTCAGGAGGGAGTGTCATACCTCTACACCCAATGACACATGAGCCTCAGTGCTCACAGCGATAGCAGGAGTATCATACCTCCCTGTCATGCCACAAGACACCTCAACCCGCGGATTACAACCTTAGCCTCCAAACGACAGTCACGGAGTTTCGTACCTCCAGAACTCGACGTCCCTAAGCCTCAGGTATCTCGGCCCCTCGATCTTGACCAGGGTGTCGCGCCCGACCACCCGAGAATGTTGTCACATTCCCTGGTCCCGACGACACGATCCCACACTATCTCGGCCCACACATAGAAAACTAGGAAAATCATTTTCCAAACCTGCCAACTCACCTCTTTCAAATTATTTTCATATCTTTGAAAACTCTTCCAAAATCTTGGCAAAACGGCGCATCAGGGGTCCTAGGAGACCACCATTGACGGCCCACAATCCCTCTCAATGGAACAAAACAAACCAATCTGGAAAATTTTCGAAATCAGGTTTTTTTTAACATATTTGGGTCCTAATTCGACATGCCGAAAATTAGATTCGATATGCCGAAATCCACTAGTTCGGTATACTGATCAAAATCAGTCGACCGAATCAGGTCACCACTCAAGCCAAAATAGGTATGCCGAAAATGGTTCGGTCTACTAAAATCTATTGATTCGGTTGACCATCTATAATTGGACGACCAAATTTGACCAAAGGACCAAACTGACAGAAAAAACGACATATTGAAATGGTTTGGTATGCCGAATGCTGCGAAAACAGAAAACGGCCTAAACCCTACAGTCCAAAATCGTCCCAACTGGGACCTCCGATCGAACTCTCTAAACAAACACCACAAATCTTTCATAAAACATAAGATGTAGACCCTTGAGTTTACTTTAAATTCTCACAAACAAAAGCAAAATCCATTCATCATACATCAAGATACAAAATCACAAAGGCATAAGGGTCGAAACGACCCAAAACTCAACAATCGGCATAAATGTCCATAAATCCACCATAAATTATCATAAAAACATAGTAAACTCTAGGAATGTAAATTTACCTAGATTTCATGCAATCCTATCAATTTCTACTATTTTAATGCTCTCTATTACACGGGTTGGAGATGCATATCTGAAACAAACTCCAACGAATCCTTCGGCCAACTCCAACGACCACGACGTCCACGGGGCTTCCTCGACCTCGGGGACGCAACTCGGGAGCTTCCAACGTCGCCACGAGCTGCTGCACGTCGGGACGCTTCCGCCGACACGCGAGCACACCGAACAGGGGATAGGTAGGGGAGGAGAGGGGGAGAGACGAGAGAGAAGGAGTTAGTGGGGGGGAGAAGGGTGAAGAGTGGGGATGGGCGAGTGGAGGGAGAGGGAGAGGGAAAATGAGGGGAGGAAAGGAAAGGAAGGTGGTGTGCTCGGGGAGGGAATTGGCGATGAAGTAGGGAAAGAGGAGGAGAGGAAGGGTGAGCTGGTCGTACACCGGGTGCGCATGGGCTTATAAAGCCATGCAATGCAGTAGCTAAACGCGTGCACAACTGCACGTCCTATCTACTTGCATTCCCGCACGAGCACACCAAACTCACACCACCAACTCACTCCCACCAACCAGCCTACAATGGGAGCCCCACACCAACCCCACACTCGAGCCCTCACAAGCACAGTGCCACAATGTATAGTGCCAATCATGCACAGGGACATGTAAATAGAAGCCAGCCCACGAGGCCCAAACTCAAAAGTATAAATCCACACAACGGGCCTCGAAACAGTAACACCCGTCTAAGAATAAAATTCATAAAAATGTAAATATTTACAAAATGAATTTTACGAGTGTTACAAGTAGGCCTTGATCCATGTTGGGAGGTAGAACAGAGTCAACATTTACTTGACCTAAAGAACTACTGTGGAGATCCTAATTAAGCTGTAACGACCTAAGAACTACAGTAGTCGAGCCAGCTACCTCTTGTCCAAATATGCCATGATCCATTCAGAAAGAAGCTGGTGCCAAGATATGCAAAATGACTAAATTGATGCCTCTATTATTGCTCTATAAAAACCCTTCATTGTGATTTAACCATAAACACCAAAAAATCGCTAAAAGCAAGGCACACCAACCCAAATTGCAAACCTGGACAACTAAGAATCTTTTCAGAGGAAAAAATTGATTTAAAGTAATGTTGGATAGCAAAGAGTTTGCATCTCTCAAAAGAAAATTCCAAATTACACTAGAAATAGAGCAATGAAAAAATATATGCATAATAATTTTATCTTGATGACCACAAATACAACAATGTGATTGCCCTTGCCAATCTTATTTGATTAGATTTGTTCTAAATAGGATCTTGTCCTTAAATGCCAACCAAGAGAAATCTTTCACCTTCAGTGGCACCACGCTTTTCTAGATGGTATTCTTTAAAGATGATCTCAGGCCCCCATCATTTAGGGTATTATAACAATTCCTAATAATGAAGACTCACGAATTGGTGATAGACCAGATGATAGAGTCTTTAGCTGAGGAGAGATGTGTGGCTAAAATAATGTCAACCAACTGTAAAATTAGTTGGAGGGGTATAGTAGGATTGAACTTGAAGAGTCCAAGTCCCAACCAAGGGAAGGCAACCACCATTCTAGATAGAGACCATTTTTTGTACTTTGCAAGGTGGTGTAACTTTGGTAATAGTGATTTTAATGAAGACCAATTCAATCACCTGTTGTCCTAGAAAAGAATAGATTGACCATTTTGGACTATAAAAGTACTAAAAGTATTGACAATTAGAAAACATGACTTTAACTCCTTCCATAAGGGAGAGATGTGGTTGGAAGAAGTGTTCAATATGGCTCTAGAAAAATTATTCCTGAAGTATCTACTTCTAATCAATCCACACTAGTTCGTATTTTCTTTTTTTGAGAATAGCTTCCATAAGAATTTGCATTTAAGCACAATATTAAAGTTTCTAATTTAAATGATGTGATCTAATGCTTAGAAACACTATATGAATCCTGAATCGTCGGTTAAAAGGATCCGTCATAGTAATCGTCATCGCCCTAATAGATGAATGTGGAATGCTAACATGAATCATGGTGTATGGGATGTATGAGATGCATGTGGACATGTGGAAGATTACATCTAGATGCATGGAATAGGATAGATATAGGTATAGATATGCATGTAGGTGCTCTGAGTTTGGTCATCCGGTCTATTTTGAACTTGGTCTATTCGTGCACCTCATAAGCGCATTCAGTACGTGTCCCAGAAAATGCAGTAGACTAGCGACCTTTTCATCGCATCTAGGAAGACTCGGTGAGGAGTGGGGAAGGTAGTGGTGCCAAAATAACGGGCGAACGAACCCATTAGCCATCGACAGTGTACAGACTCACCGGACTTCTCGCCGGCGGTGGAGAAGATGAACACGCAATGACATGATGGATGAAGATAACATGCATAGGATGATACAATGGAGCAATAGAAACTAAAAGAAAACAAGAAGAAATAGATTTACATGGTTGGCGGTGAGAGAGGTACCTGTGGAGTATTTTGGGTTGTCCCTTTCGACGACGTCTCGCGACGACATTTTCTCCAGTTGTTGGCACTCAACGGCTATGTAGGCGGGCTTAGAGGGCTGTGGTGTGACTGATGGAAGGTTTGTGTGGGTAATGTAGGGGCTGGAATGATTTACGGTGGCTTGGAGATGGTGGGACGAAGGTGACAATTTCAGCTGACGATGAGAGGTGGTTGGATGGAGATGGACAGCCAATGGCGGTGTGCTCTAGGACAACTAGTGCATGATGTTGGGAGTCCAAAGAGTCCAGAGGTCTAAGGGCTCGAGTCGTTGGACGCGGTAGTGATTTTATAAAGGGAAGAGGGTTGCTTGGTCGTTGGATTTGAATGGTGATTAAGGTGAGTGGTTTAGATTAAATCAAGGTGGGATTTGATATGGAATGAGATTAGGTAGAGGGGCTTGATGGTCCAGGAAGTCTAGGAAGCACGCCGAAGTCTACGCCATCCAATGAGAAGAGACGCATTAGTGATCCACTAAGTGAAAAGATCAATTAAGCATCAACAGTTTAATCCTTTATCCTTTTGCACATCCCACATGCATTATCGGGCCGTGGTGGTCAGATAACAGAGCCAGAGCAGGATCTGTTGGGCTAGACGTGTGGCTATCACTTGATTGCTGGAGCATTAATGGTTTGGGCTTGGTGTTTTGGAATAAGTTTACGATGGATTGATGGTTTTGCGCTGAGTTTAGGGTGTTAGGGTTGGTTTTAGGGTGTGAAATGGGTTTTAGTATGCGGAAGTGTCTCGTTGCCACCGATGTGCTCTTTCGGAGAAATTCGCCTGCAAACTATTGCCAAAGTGGGGTGTCTGCACATCCTAAAAGGGAGATAAGTCTCTCATCTAGGGAAAAGGGAATTCCTATGCTCGTAAGAAAAGACTTATTGAAATTAATTTTCAACCTTAAAGTTACTTGAAAATAGCAAAGAATTCTTTTTAAGTTGATCAGTCCTTCCTCTAATGGCTCCTAAAAGAGAAGAGTATCATCAACATACAAAATATTAAGTACCTCCATGCCATTATAGGGGAATTTAATCCCATTAACCAGCTTGTTAACCATAACGATACAAAGCATCTTATTAAGGACATCGGTGACGAAAATAAACAACAGGGGGGATAATGGATCCCATTATTTGAGCTCGTTAGAGGCACCAAAGTACCCTTTTGGAGATCCATTAACTAGAACTAAGAACTTAGCCGTGGATATTGTAGACACCCCGATTTTGAGGTAACCCAGGAATGAGTGTCCCTATGTTGCTTTGGATGCGATCAGTCCTTAAACCGAGCCTCAAACCCATTAGCCAGAGCCCAAATCAGACATTTGTGAGCAGGGCTGGCGCACCAAGTTGGCGCACCAAGGTGGCGCACTAAGGTGGCGCACTAAGTT
>JAMKQA010022899.1:0-19164 GCA_024699735.1 Posidonia australis
TTTGGGTGGATTTTAGCTGGATTAAGTGTTTTATTTATTTTTCAGTGAATTTTACTACGTTTTAGTGTTTTATTAGGTCATGTGGGCTAGTGTGAACCTAATTGGGCTTGTGTGAGCTAGGGTATTGGTGGTTGCGACCAGAGCATCAACCGGAGGAGCTTGCTGCCAAATGAGCTTAAAATTGGGGTGTCTACAATTACCTCATTAAATCACTCATTTGACCACATTTGAATTGACAACCAAATTTAACAAGTTTCTAACTTGAGGGTGTTGTAGGGCTGATTTTGGGCATTCAACTTAGAATGCCCACTTCTAGGCGTTTTACACTTGACAACTCAGCAATGCCACATCAATCACTTTCCTCCTTTGAAAAATTTTGAATTCAAATAGTTTCCTTCTTTAGAAGACTTGTTAATTGTGTCGGTGCCATTTTGACTTTGACCAGACTTTATTAGCCCTTTTAATGGAGGAATATTCCTGTTGACAGCCTTGGTGTGTTGAACTCCCAATTTGGGGCATTTAACATAGAACGACCAGATCTAGGTGTACTACACTTCTAAAATGGAAACTTTTATTTGCAATTGTCCAATCATTTCAAATTTGGATCTTTTTGTCTTTTTTGATCCTCCTGTACCTCTATAAATAGTGGGGCACCGTCAGCCTTTAAAGACCCATCAATAGAGATCCACACTGATCCGAAAGACTGAAATTCTAAGAAAGAGGGAGTTGAGAAGTTTTAAGGGAGGGCTTAAGTTTTTCTGCCAGTTCTTATCACATCATGCCAACATACTACGTCCTACATATGCATCTTAAACCAAAAAGGGTTTTCATTTTGTATGTTTCATTTCACCCATACTATGCATGTTGTAGTTAGGCATAACATTAATTGCAACTAGGGGATAAAACCCCTCAGGTAAGTATTTTCTCTTTTATTTCAATATTACTTTTTAATTTCCTTTGAGACTTATTACTACACTGTATTAATCTGCATTTTTAATATTGTTTTGCAAGGAAATAAAGAAGAAGAAGAAGCTCACCAGTACGGGCATCCTTAGGTGATGCTGGCGGCGTCCTAAGGTAGTTGAACTCACAACCACAACATCTACCCAAGGCGTCTCAAGGGCCAGCAAAAACAAACAGAGAGTGGCGATCACAACCAATTCCATCATCTGTGGAGTGAAGGAGTTGGATATATCCAAAGGACACAAATGAGGTGGTAAAATGCATCATGGTATGTAGAACGTGCACTTCCTCCGAAATCCTACATCCATATGGGGCACGACAAGTCGTCAGACTTACCAACTAGGACGCTAGACAATTTGTTGGGTGTCATTCAGGTAGTTAGGGTTACCAACATGAAGGGAGGAGCATGACTGGTCATCTGACTTGCCAACCAGAATGCCAAACAATTTGATCGATGTCATCCAAGTAGTTAGGGTTACTAGGCTAAAGAGAGGAGCATGAAAAGTCATCTGACATGCCAATTGGAACACCAGATAGTTTGACAGTGTCATCCGGATAGCTTGACAATGTCACTTGGACAATTTAATGGTGTCTCCTAGACAACTTGAAGGTGTCACTTCGATAGTGGGGGATATCAGCCCAAACAGCTTGATGGTGTCACTCAGATAGTTACGATATCAGCTCGAAGAGAGAGGCACGACATGTCATTCGACTTGCCAACCAAATGCCAGACAATTTTACTGGTGTCATCTGGACAGCTTGACGTTGTCTCTCGGATAGCATGACAGTGTCACCCAAACAACATGATAGTGTCACCTGGAGAGTTGGGGATATCAACCCGATGCAGATGAGACAGGAATACTAAATCTAAATGTATGATAGCGGTTTGAACATGATATCATCCTAGTTGGGGGAGTGAGCCTGATGCAAATATGACAAGAATACCAAACCTGAAGGTATGACAGAGAGTCAAAGAAGAACCCGTGATAGTTGGGGATGTCAGCCCAACGTAGATATAGTGGGAATACCAAATCCCAAGGTATGGTTGTGGTTCGAAGGTGATCTTGTGATAATTAGGGATGATTGGACTACCAAACCCGAAGGCATGATAGATGTCTGATGACAATCCCATGACAATTGGACATGTTAGCTTGATGTAGATATGACAGGAATACCAAACTTGAAGGTATGGCAAAGGCTCGAAGATGATCCCGTGATAGTTAGGGATGTTAGCCTGATGTAGATATGATGGAAATACCAAACTCGAAGGTATGATAAAGGTCCAAAGATGATCCCATGACAGTTGGGGATGTCAACCAGATGCATATATGCATGATGATACCAAAAGATTGCTAACATGTCCTTGGTAACAAAAGGAAGATACTGAAAGGCGGCTAACATGCCCTTAATATCTAGATGTGGATACCAAATGGTAGTTGACATAAACCTATTATCGAAAAGAGGATACTTAAAGGAAACTAACATGCCCCTGGTATTTAGATGAGGATACCAAAAGGCAGCTAACATGCCCTTTCTATCAAGAAAGAAGATACCAAAAGGCAACTAGCATGCCCTTGGTATCTAGATGATGACACTAAAAGGCAGTTGACATGCCACAAGCATGCAACATTTTTCCAAGGAAAGGCAAGCATGTGGGTCATCATAGACCACCGATCATAATTGGTGGCCAAAATAAGTAAAATACAGAGCCTCTAAGTGAGAGCTTTGCAAAGATGATGATGTTAGGTTTTCAAAAAATGCTCATCCTTGGCCTCGATTATCAAAAATAAGGAGAATGAGAAGATAGATTCTTAATGTAGTTTTGTGTTTTTTGTTGCTTTGGACTTAAAGAAGTTGATTGGTGAGAGGATGTTTATGCTCTTCTTGATTCAAGAGATTCTTTAATCCTCGAGCAATGCCATATCAAGTTGTGGTTGGTGGCTCTCATTCTCACTCTTGTGGAGTAGTTCTAGATGAGGCCTCAGCTTTGTAGAGTATAGCGTTTGGCTACATGTGAGTAGTAGAAGCGTCTGATGTAGCTTTCTAGCTTTTGTCTTAACTCTTAGGGGATTGACTACTGCTTTTGATGTTCTTGGAGTGACATTCCTTTTCCCATCATGTGTGATCGAATTTGCATCTAATCTAGACAAGGAGGTAGAGTTGTTTATTGCACAAGGGATTTAAGCATACTACTTCTCTCAAAAGGTGGGGCTAGGCCCTCTAGGAGGTGGATCTCATGATAATGGTAAATCTTGTGCTATGGTTAGCGGTTAAGGTGGCTTTGATGCTTGTCTAAGTCACTCCTCTTATGAACGCCTTCTTTATTCAACTTCTTTCTTCACATTTCTTTTATGCTTAGAATGCATATCTTGTCATTTCTTTTGTCTCACTTGCTCTCAATTCTTTTGGATATGCAATTACTTCTCCATCTCAAGGTAGCAATTAGGAGTTAAGAGTTCGGCTATTTGGCATGCACCATTAGCTTCTTCTTTGCGTAGGGGTAGCCTCCAACTATGCTTTGCTTGACCTTGGTCCTCTCCATATTTGTTGGACTCCCTGATTTGATTGATCTTGGTTTTATGTCATGCATTGTACTCGATGGGATTTTTTGATTTGATCTGAGTTGCATTCATTTGGCCACATGTAGTGAGATGGCACTTCTAGGGTAATGTGACCATGTCGGTGACTAACTTCACATGAGAGCACGGAAGGCCCAAACACACGAACGAATAAGGTCACAGCAAGATGGTGAATCTAAGGAATGATACTCGACTCGAAAACACCAAAAAGAAAGTAAAATTAAAGGATAAGGAAAAAAGCAAGTCACCACCTAGTCTATTTGGAATTGGTAGACGATAAAACCGAATGCAGAAAAAATGTGATAAAAGTGATGCAAATGCAAATGCAATGCTCCATGCCAAATGGATGCAACACATAGGTCATTGCGTGTGAAAGAAAAGGTAAGGACTCCTATTACACATGGGGTAGGTATTAGGCACCCCCATATGCCTAACGAATCAGTCTTTCTTAGCAAACATGCATGCATGTATGGCCAATGCAAATGTATACTTGCTCATGTCAAGGATGAATGCTAAATGCCATGACAATGCGAATGAAACATGTAAGGCAAAAAACCATGCAATCTATTGCTCAACCACACTATGTATGTTTTGGACTAGGGCACTTGTGCATAGGAATTATGTTGGTACAATCCACTAGGAAAGTATGCAAGATCATCACACCTAGTCTAAAGAACTCCATAAAGTTAGCATCATCGCCCCAATGGATGAATGCTAAATGCCGAAATGCACGTAATACCATGTGATGCAAGTGAAATCATGCAAATGAGTGGGAATCACATGATGCCAAATGCCAAATGCCAAATGCCAAATGCCAAATGCCAAATGCAAGAGTGTAGGAAAAAACATGTGAGAAAATAGATAGGAGAGCCAGAAAAATTTGAATGCAAGAAAGCAAACCAGGAAACTACATTGCTCTGCCTGGCTATTTGTGATCTAGTCAATTATCCATGCTGGTTACCCACGCATGTAACTCACGGTGGTCATCCACGCTTGTTACTCAGAATGGGAACCTGTGGCACAGGCACTACAAGTTGCAACTTGCAGCTTCATTACTAAATTCCGACGAGTAAACGATGAAATCAATCATGCAAACACTAACAAAGCTAAAGATGATGCTAGAGAATTGAACGGTGCAATAAAACACAATCGAAAATGCATGATTCATCTCCCCTTCCTCCCTTGTTCGCCATTGGGTTCCATCGACACTCACGACCATGGAATCTAGTGTTGAGCTCTTGGAGCTCCCTGCATCATCAATGGGGATAGAGGAAGGAGATGGGACGAAAACACAATGTTAATGCAATTTGAATGAAGATGCAAGTGAGGCCGACGTCCATCGTCACATTCCATCATGGCTCTTTGCATCTTCACCATCGATGAGGCCATTGGCCTTAGGAGATAAATTCCTCGACTGTGTGTATGCATTGAGTGCCTAGGAGGAGTAGGGAAGAAGAACACATGCCTAGACGAGTAGCCGTCCACACTTAGAGGTCGTCCACCCTATGCAAATGGTGAACCCATCATCGATCGCCAATGGATGCAGAATTCAGGCAAGGCAAATGAAAATCATGCAACGAAGAGTGAAAGAAACAATGTAGAGTACGAGGAGAAGAGAAATACTCAGAAAGAGAGAACGTTCACTAGTATGAAAGTATTGGTTGTCCCTTTAGTGATGGCATGCTTTAGACACCCCAATTTTTGCAGGTTTGCAGGATGGAATTATGGTAGCTGAGCTTTTAATCACAAATGAGCTCAAACCCTGGTTTAGTCCCAAAGCCAAAGAATGCCAAACCCAACAACAAATGATCTGAGTTGTGATCCGGGGCCATACAGGTGTACCTATCAAGCGCACCTATCTGGAGCACCAGACAAACGCATCTTTATGGCGCACCTTACAACAACACCAGACAGGTGCGCCTGGTCGGTTCCCTCATCGTGACCATCGATCGCTGTCGGTGTTTGAGCAGGCAGCCGGGTGTGTGGGGGACAGCAAGGTTGTTACAAGTGGTTAGTCTGTTAGGAGGTTTCTTAGTTTGTTACAGAGTTGGTTAGTTATTAGGATTTTCTTGAATTTGTTACAAGTTGTTACAGCCATCGGAGCTTCACCTACAAAAGGGATGGTAGTGTGAAGTGTCAAAAAGAAAAAGGGGAGAGCGGGAGAAAAAGGAGAAAGGAGTCAAGGAGAGTTCCAAGAAGAGAGAGGAGGTTCGTCGAGGTGAGAAGCCAGAGTTTTCGGCCACATCCGGCAAGCTCCAACCATCCAAACACACAACCAGACCAGGTACACACCCTACTGACCTTAATTCCTATTAGAAATAGTCCCTTAGGACTCCCTTTGTCTTCCTTGATCGAATCCAACAGGGCTAGAGGCCTCCTCTGGTCGAGATCAGAGTCGTTTTCTGGTGGCTTAGGTGGGGGTGCTGGTCCAGGGTTTGTCCTTGGTCCTAGAAGCTTAGGTCCTCCTCTGCTGGCCTCCCTCCTGCTTAGTCACCTCTTTGCATGCCACTGCACTGCCTCCTAGAGCCACCACCAGAAGATCGGCTGAATTGCAATGTCTTGCCGTCGCCGAGGAAGAAGACCGTGCACAGAGATTGATCGTGTGTCTCCATCCTTGTTATGCTTCTTCGATCATCCAGAAACACTCACGACACTCCACCAATGCTTTGGAGTAGCCTAGATTTCTTCTCGAGCCCTGGATTACTCCCACAACCTCACTCAACGAAGGAGACGACAGCGACGTTCGTTGGAACCCATCTTGCGCGATCACCGTCCATTTTGACCTCTGAAGGAAGGAAAATGTTCCTCTCAATGTCCCGCAACCTTCAGGAGCTCAGAGACACGTGCCACAGCCCTCTAGTAGCCCTTTCTTCTCTAGCACCGTCACCGGAATGCTCCGACGGCGAGGGAGGTGGGAGGCCCACTCCCGTTGTTGAATCCCTGATCTAAACCATTGGATCTCTTTTTCTCCTCCCATTTTTGCTTCCCATGGGGTCTGATCCTAGATCAGGCTATGGGATTGCCTCTGAGTGTCCTGCCTGTGGTCGTCGACGGCGGGGGTCCGTCGTTGGCAGCCGTCGTTTCTTTTTTCTCTTTTAAAGAATAAAAATAAGTTTTCTTTGAATTAATCTCTGAAACTTTTGTTTTGTTTCATTTAGGTCCTTTTGTTCTTATAGTTAGGTCTCTGCACTTTTTTTTAAAATTGATTGAATAAAGTTTTAACTGGAAATATTGCAATGTGCCCCCTGAGTTTTCCTAATAACATCTTCCAGGTCTAACAATTTGATAAAACCCCTAAAGTTTCTTTCCATGCATTTAGATCCACCCTTTTGCATAAAACACCATGGACTCTGTCGAAACTCTTCTGAATGCATGTTTCTTTGGTCAAATTGCATTTTAGCCCCTGAACTTTACAGATTTCACATTGAATGCATGTCTTCTAGAGTAAAAATTACTATACTACCCTTGAAACTTTCTGATCTCAACATGGATTCTTTTTCTTGCATATTTTACCCTGAATTTCCACAGAATTGCATTAAATGTCTGTTTTAATGGCAGAATTGCATTTTGACCCCTAGGAACCTTCTAATTTGATTAGAAATGCATAGATTTGTACATTTGATCCCAAATTTCTTCAAAATTAATGAAATGTGTTTTTCTATGTATTTTTGATGATTTAGCTCTAGAATTTCAGTTTTATTTCAGAATTTGGGTTTTTTGCACAAAGTCCCCTGGTATTTTCATTTTTACACTCTCACATGCATTTTGCGGCTATTTTCCATGCATGTTCTCTCGTGATTTCTTCCTTACATCGTGCACACATTTCTAACTCTTTTCAAGCTTGGTTTTCTCATTTCTTCTGATTTTTGCATTTTTAGATTTGATTTGGCTTTCCATTGTCCAAGGGCGTACATTAAAAGGTTTAACAATGCCGACATTGTCCTGAATGAGGATTATTTTCCCAATTTGATTTTCTCAGATTTCTTCGAGTTTCCGCAGATTTGTGTGACGCTTTCTGAGAGTTTCTTGATTTTCACGATTTTCCTCATCGCCCATGGGCGTACAGTAAAGCGGCATTCTCAATGCCTATATTTGTCCCTCGGATTAACTTTTTCTCTTTATTTCGTTTCTTCTCTTTGATTTGGCATGTTTTCTAGTCATCTTTAGCATATGCATTCAAAACAGGCAAGCACACATCCATCAGACCATTGGCAAGTAGGAAACCTAGAAAGATCGAGTTCCTCGGCAGCATGGGGGTGCCTAGCCCCTTCCCCATGCGTAATAAGAATCCTTACCCTTTCTCTGGCCTGCATTGATTTGTGCATTTCATCCATTAGGCACGGAGCATACATGTTTTCATCATCTTGTTTGCTTCATGGTTTTCTTGCATGTTTGGTTTTCCTCGTCTTTCCATTAAAAGACTAGGTGGCAACTCCTTTCCTTATCCTTTCTTATCTTTCCTTAGTGTTTCCGAGTCTAGTTTTCTTCTATGGATTCACCATTTTCTTCGTGACCGTATCGGGACTCCTCGTGTGCTTCCACGCACCTGGTAAAGGAGAGCCGTGTAGGGTTCCACTAGCATGGTCACAGGAACTGGCGACTCTGCTGGGGATAACCAGATTCTAGCTTTCATTCTGCTTTCCTTACTCGTCTTTGGTCTATTTACTTTATGCTTGTTTCCTTGTTCTGTTTGCTTGTACATATTTGACTAAGCATGCCTTTTTTGCCTTCTTTACACTATTGCTATGCCACTGCACATGCACATGACTTAATTCATGCTTTGTTTGTCGATTCTTGCTTTTATTCACCTACTTGTGAGCACAACACCAGCACATGCCATGTTCATGCCTTTTGCTTGTTGTTTGACTTTTTGGATGCCATGATTGTGTGTTTTTTCTTTTATTTGAATTTTCCATGATTAGGAGAATAGAGACATGTTTGCCTCCCTATCTGGTTAAAATAAAACACACAAATTCAGACAAACAACTAATAAGGCATAACTAGAGACAAATGCTCACAAATCCCTACGGTTTAATAAAACGCAAGTAAAAGACAGAAAAGCATATTGCATGAATGATCATTTTAAAAAGCATGCATCTTCTCCTCTGAGTCCACCCACAGTTCGCAAAGGACAATTCTAGTAGTCCATTCTATAGCTTTAGCATAGGGTGTGTTGTTAGTTTGTCTCCTCTTCTGGGACAGTGGTAGACACAAGTCGGTTTAGGGCCCGTCATTGATTCAACTGCAGTGACTACCACGCAGGTCCCAAATGTTCGGCCAACTGCACCCTATCTCTCGGGCCCTCTTGTTTCAGGAGATCAATCAGCTGCGATTTCATATGTTTTAAGGGTCATTCCTGTTCCGCTCTTGCCTACTGACCTATCTTTTGATGGGTCTTCAGCCAAACAGGCTCAGTACCTGAGTGCTTTGGCCCGAGGGTTCGAGCGCATAGCCCTTTCTCTTGATCATGTTGAGTGTCCTCCTATTTCGACTTCTGAGGTTCCAGTGCAGACCACTATAGCATTGCAGGCTCACCCCACTACATTATCGCCCATACCATCGCCCGAGCATCACACTGCTCTGGCGAAGGGGTCGTTATCTCTGCCTCCTGCGCCACAATTGCATTGGTCATAGCATGCATCACAGTCACTTAGGAATCAACCCATTAGTTGTGCGAGAGTACAACATTTCTCAAGTTCGTTGCCTGGAGCTTTACTGATGCCGCAGTTGTTGCTCTCACGTTCAACACCACACACAGCACAACATACTCAGAAACTACCTCAGCATTAGGAGCAAGTCCAAACACGTAGGTTGTCAACGCGCACTAGGCGCACACCTCCAATTGTGAAGCCAGTGCATCTCGTCGCATCGGCTCAACAAGGACAACAACCTAAGGGGAAACAAGGTCGTCGCGTTGAAAGTGACTACACTCCACTAGGCGAGTCACTGAGCGTTGTTTTTCCTCGTGTTGTGTCGCTTTTGAGACTCCTGGAACCGCGTCTTCCACCAACTCCACTCCCTCCATGGTACGACGCGAACACTTACTGTGATTATCATCGAGCCTCGGGGCATTCGACTGATAAATGCTACACTCTACGGGATGTCATACAGACTTTGATCGATAGTGGGACTATTGTTGTTGACATGCGAGGTGCAGCACCCACATCCATGTCTCCATCCTCACCAGCATTTAGGTCAGTACACACCATATACACACACTCCACCGTTGAACCAGTGCATCACGTTGCACCGGTTCGACAAGAACGACAACCTAAGCAGAGGCGTGGTTGTCGCACTGAAAGTGACTTCACTCCACTTAGTAGGCCACTAAGTGCCCTCTTCCCTCAGATTGTGTCACTTCTGCGACTCCCAGATCCTCGTCTGCCACCAAACCCACTCCCAAGGTGGTATGATGCTGGTGCGCATTGCGATTATCATCGAGCCTCGGGACACTCGACCGATAATTGCCACACTCTCCGGGATGTTGTTCAGAGCTTGATCGACAAAGGAGCTATTGTCGTCAATGCACAGGAGGCAGCACACACATACACTTGCACACATGCTTGCACACACACGTGCACACCTTAGAATAGCCAACCTTACCGTATCTGAGCCTGCAAGCTCCGAGGATATTGGAACCTCAGGGGCTTTCCTCTTTCTTGCAGTTTTTCCCAGGGATTCCATCGGGCTTCTTTTTTCCTATCTTGTCCTCTCTCTACTTCTGTCTGGCAGCACATGTGTATGCCGCTCTTGTTCTTCTTCCCCATTTTCTTAGTTTGTCCTCTTTTCTTTTCTTAGTTCTGTCCGGCAACACTCATGTGTGTCACTCTTGTTCTTGTTACTTTGTGGGGGGGCTAACCTAAAGTTTGCCAGTTTGCCATGCACTGATCTAACCCATCACGTGCAAGTACCATGGATCAAGTAGGAGACAACCATCACAACAGATATCAACTCCGATAGAGATGCAATTTTAATGTCACCAGCAGATTCAACATTCACATGGATTGTCTTAGTACCAATAATGGTTTGATGGCCTCAGTTCCTGCCTTGATTCTGGTTTCCAGTGGCACTGCAAGGAGTTACTTTGAACCCCAATGGCATCGACAAAACAACAATGACAAGGACTAAGGCTATATCCTTTTCCTTTGTTCCGTTTGTTTTCGTTTTGCAACACCATATATCAAAACACAAAAAAAAAAAAAAAATAGAAAAAGCATAAATCTTGAAAAAAAGAAAAAAACACAAAATAGAAAAACATCAAGAACAATTAAAGAGGATAGTTTGCTTGTCAATAACATTCTGCCCGATGATGAAAAATTGGAAAAGCTCGCCAATGTCAGAAATGGATTATCCCTCCTTAGTTGTCACTACTTAGACAACCAAGTTAGCAAGAGAGCCACCGAACATCAAAGCCAAATGAAATGTCCAAGCTCTGCAAGGATCCTGCACCTCCAAGAGGGAGATAAAATGTTAGGGGTGACTGAGAGTGTGAGCCAGAAAACAAACATACATTCGCAAGGGCATAAAAGAATAGAGAAGAAAGAAGACGAAGATAGAAGTCAGCCCAAGAGTGAGAGGCGTGCGTTGTAGCTCTACCCTTACCATACCTTGGAGAGGAGTCTGAGTATGCGCTCAATAAAATCACACCTTTGAGGGACTGACCCACCCTCTTGCAATAAAAGCCTCCTTAATAGATCAAGCACTTATTAGCACCAAGACAAGGTTAGAGTGAAACCACACGTCTATGAGGGAGTAAAAGAAAAGACAATGATATCGAAAAGAAAAAGCAGGTGCAGGACCTTAAAGAGTTTGTCATGGAGCCAGGTGCATTACGCTACCTTTCAGCGAGTTTGAGTGCCACCACTACCCAGCGAGAGCCACCATATGACTTGCGAGTCTTTGTAGTGGCAACTGAGTCGAAGGTGTCATCCTCCTCTAACAGGCATACCGCTTTCTTGCCTAACTGAGGGCAAACAGACAACTAAACTAAACAAGCAAACGATCCTTATAATGAATTGATTGAGCAAGCAAAACAGTAAATGTAGATAACAATGCAACTAAAATCACAAGGTATGCATTTCTTGATCAAACAAAAAGGTCACTCTTAAATAACTAAATTACTCACAATAATAGAGTCCACAACAACAATAACAACTATAGACACCTCTATTTTGAGGTGGCTCATAGATAAACTTTCCAGATATTGCTTTGGATGTGGTAGACTCAACCACTTTTGAATCCCATATGACATCTTAACCAGCTAAACCAACCACAAACCTATAGCAGGCCCAGCCCAATCAGTAATTCAGGTAGCTAGGGGAGAGCACCAAGTTAGAGCACCAATATTGAGCACCTAGCTAGAGGACCAAGCAGGAGCACAGAATTGGAGCACCTAACTGAAGCACCAGGCTGGCGCACCATCTTGGCGCACAGCCACTTCTCAGGCTACTGGCTTTCCACCTCCCATGTCTGTAACCTTCACCAGCGAATATGCCATGGAATCTACGCTAGGCTCTTTGTTTACGAGGCTGCCTGCATTCCATGGGAGTTACCTTTGCGAAGTCCTATATAAAGACCCCCATAGGCAGCCATTTGGAAAACCTTGAGCAAGCTATCTACTCATTCCAGCAACTCCCTCTCGTTTTCTTGAGCATACGCTTGCATTCCAGAGCATCTCCAGCCCCTCCAAAGCAACAAGGAAGTATTATCTTGGGTTTTCTAAGAAGGAACACCTTGGACAAGGTAAGTTCCTCTCCTTTCTTTTACTCTTAGTTCTTGCACTGGATAAAACATGCCATGGACTTCATAGATAATCTATTTTCTTGCTGTTAATATGAGAATCTCATGATGAGATGGTTGCTCCATGTATAGGATATTCTACGTATAATATTTGTATGAAAAAATCTGCATTATAACATTTCTGTAAATTTTCCTTTCATCTCTGTTTCTTTTACATAGAGAACCATGATTCATGCAATCATATGCTAGGAGGTTAACAGTCAATATACCTTCTTTGTGTTTACCATTTGCATAATATTATTGATCTCATTCACTCATGCATATTCTTCAGAATCCTATGCAAGTATACAACCATTAACCCATGATTTAGCATGATTTGAAACTAAATGATAAAAGACTTTCATTCAAGTGTGTCTCATCATGTTTCAGTTTTTTATCATCTGCATAGCTAATCTGATTAAAGAAAAACCACTAATCTCTGAAATCTGGACCAGATTTTGAGTCAGACTGCAGTCTGATTCAGGTTTTCAAGGGAGCACCATTTTGGCACACCAAAGTGGCGCACCTAACCAGAGCACCATTCTGGTGCACCAGTCTGGTCAAAGAGTAAATCACCCTGTTTGCACCCCACTCTGCATGGTTTCTCGGATGATTTTGACTCTGATTTTCCTGGTGTTGATTCTCTGATATCACATGTCTTTGCATGCATGATTTCAAACCAGGATGGCACTGTTTTCAAGACTTTTGCACTTTGCATATTTAGCTCATCGCTGAAATCTAGTAGGCTAATTGCTCCATGGACTCCTATATGGAGATTCTTGTGCATCAACCCATGATCCAGACAGCATGGCTGATTCTTGTTGCTTTTATTTGACATGAAAAGGGTGTGATCTTATGTTAGGCTTGCAGCCCTTTAGCACAAGATCCATGTTATCTTTTCATGTTTGGATTTTCCAAGATATTTAAATTGCATTTCTTGAGTTTACAAGGACTTTGCATTGCATAACATTCTGGAACCCATTATATTACATGACATTGCACTACATGGCTTTCTGGTGTTTTCCTTGGCACATCATCCTGGCCCCACTAGAGCAGCTAGGTGGCACACTAGACTGGAGCACCAGTCTGGCGCACCATACAAGTGCACCTGCCTGTTTTCTGTTACACACAGTAGCTTTTGGCATTGGCATTTAGCATGTTTCCCATTTCGATTTGCTTTTGGTTTTCTCGGTTGTCTTCCTGGATGTACCAGGAAGACCCTATTCTATTTTTAGCCCTTTCCATGCATGGTTTACCATATTTTGCATATAGTAAAGCAAGGATGAAAATCACTTGAAGTTCTTAGATCTTTGATCTTATTTATGCAATATCCTTGCATCAATGCTTGACCCATGATACGAGAGATCCTTCTCAGCATTAGGACATACCCCACATCCTATGCACTCCTATTTAGCATAAGACACCATTCATTTAGCATGGCATTGCATATCGCCCTCGGGCGTACAGAAAAGGCTGAAAAGCCGACATTTCATATAAGTAAATGAGAAACCCATAGAAAGACCGATTTTTCGGGCGTACGAGGGTGCCTAATACCTTCCTCGTGCGTAACAGGGTTCCATGCCCATTTCTGGTTTGAGACCTTTTCCATTGGCTTATTTGCATGATTTGAGTGTTTTAAGCTATTTTCCTCGTCTTTCGTTTTTAAATAGACTAGGTGGCGACTCCTACTTGTTTATCATTATTTTATTATTTTTTTGGCTTGACTTTGCCGATCCTCGCGCATTTGGCCTTTCGCACCAAGCCCGAGGCTGTCCCCGGCATGGTTATAATAACCATCATAGCCTTGCTTGAATGATTCTTGTCGTTTGCATATGAATTTGTTCAATAGGATTTTTGCCAAGTGCTTTTAGCCAGGGACATTTCAGCTGCTTAGTGGTCAAAATGCTTATACAGTGAGGACACCAGTTAGTGTATGAGCTACACAGACCTACAAAATCAGTAGTGTGACAACAATTCCTCCACAATAGTTCAAGTGTGGTAGACACTGTTTATGGAATACCTAAGGACAACATAGCCAAATACATTTTTGCAGCCAGAGCATAATGACATAATAAGTAGCAGAATAGAGAATAGCCAGCCTGAGACAGTCCATGATGTATCACATTACTTTCTGCCATCGGAGTATAGCTCAGGACAGTGGATGAATATACATGCATCCAGTCAGTGAACAAATGTGTCTCTGACCTCAACAAAAATCAGTCGTGGCCACTTCAGTGATTCAAAGTATGCCTACAGTCACAGTCAAATCCTCAAGTCTTTACACCCTTTTTTTTTTTTTTTGCCTTGGTGTCTCTTGATCTGATTTCTAAGCAATATACACCTTTATGCTAGGGGCATGTCAGCTGCTTTCTAGCTAGGTTCACACAATCTGTTGCTTGGTTCATTAAGGGCAAGTCAGTTGTTCTTTGATCAGGACCTACACATTAAATGATAACAGAGAACATGGCTGTGGACTCTATGCAACAATCCTGAATTTGGCAAATACAATCAGGAGAATATCCTACAGTAGCACGGCCAAATACAGAGCTATCAAAACACCAAAGTTGAGTAGAACATATCCTAAACATACCAGTCAGAGGTAGAGTACAATCCCAATCAAAGGGCCTTTATCAAGTGGCCTCAATTCCTTTTATCTTCCAAGTACGATACAGGAAAGTAGTTGGGTGCACATACTTCCAGTCAAGGAATGTCAGTAGTTACAATTTGGCTTCCAAGACCCCATACCCTCAAGTGATGTCCCAACCAGTCCAATACCAGGTGCATGTCAGCTGCTCTTTGATCGAAGGTCACGTATTAGTTGTCTAATAGAATGTCAATCAGAGTCTTTGACCAAGGGCATGTCAGTTGCACTTTAGTCAAAAGTCACATACAAAACACAAGCTACAGTGTAATTGAACCAGAGTCTTTGACCAGGGGTACGTCAGCTGTTCTTTGGTCAAAAGGCATAGACAAAGCGCCAGCTACAGTGTCATCGAACCAGAATCTTCAACCAGGTGCTTGTCAACTGTTCTTTGGTCGAAGGTCACGTATCAAGTGCCTAACAGAATGTCAACTTACTATATAACTAAGCCAGAGCCTTTGACTAGGGGCATGTAAGCTACTCTGTGAAAGAAGGATTGTTTTGAGAATGCTTGGTGCAAATTATCGTCAAAATGATGGTCAGTGCACCTTCTTATAGAGAAGTGGCAATCATAATATAAAGGCTCCTACAAGATGACAACTGTAGTAGGGCACTACATTGTTTCAACTGACATCCCCCACAGTGGCGACGATCCAGGGTGCACTAATACTTGAATAAGATCCCCATGCAAATCCTTTTGGCTAAATAGAATGTCAGGCCCTCTTGCCTTTGAATTCTGATACTAACGGACGGATTCAAGGCACCTCCTTTCACATTTGAATTCCGATCCTAACCGATGGATTCAAGGTCTCCCTTTTTCATCTTGTCTAGACTACTTGCCCGGAGTCTAGGTGTTCCCATCCAAGGTTCGGTCCATTCATACGAATCTTGGTGCCACCTTCCCATCCAAGGTTCGGTCCATTCGGACGAATCTTGATACCACCTTCCCAACCAAGGTTCGATCCATTCAGACGAATCTTGGTGCCATCTTCCCATCCAAGGTTCAGTCCATTCAGACGAATCTTGGTGCCACCTTCCCATCCAAGGTTCGGTCCATTCGGACGAATCTTGGTGCCACCTTCCCATCCAAGGTTCGGTCCATTTGGATGAATCTTGGTGCCACCTTCCCATCTAGGGTTCGGTCTGTTCGGACGAATCTTGGTGCCACCCTTTTCGCCTTTGAATGTTTCCATCCAAGGTTCGGTCTATTCGGGCAAATCTTGATGCCACCTTCCCATCCAAGGTTCGGTCTATTCAGACGAATCTTGGTGCCACCTTCCCATCCAAGGTTCGGTCTATTCAGACGAATCATGGTGCCACCTTCCTAGAGTTGGGACCCCAAAAGAGGGTCATGTGTTGCATGGAAAAGATTCCTACAATGAAAAGAATGAAATGAAAAATGATTTTGAAAAAAAAAAACTTAAAGAGTTTGGAAATAAAACAGAAGTAATGTGTTAAGGAACCATAGGGGTTGGTGCTGACAATGTGGTAGGAGTATGAGACTCTAAGGAAACCAATTGTCAGATACGACTGTGGTTGTTGAGCTTGAGACGGTGTAGGCTAAGCCTTGGGATATGAGACTTGAGTGTTCAGGTCACCAAGCTCGTGAAAGTGTAGGCTGGGCTTGGGAATATGAGACTTAGGTGTTCAGGTCACCGACGGTGTAGGCAAAGCTTTGGCTATTGAACCTAGTTGTTTGTGTCATCGATGGGACATCAGGTAAAGACATATCCCCGTGCATATAAGAAAAGAAATTGAGGCTGGTTGGCTGGGGTGGTGTCCTTCAACAGAGGGAACATCACCATGGCAGTGCAAACTAGTAGGGGAAATGATGTTCTCACCTACCGCTTGTGTGCCTGGTTACTCTTGATCAAGGTAACTTCAATAAAGAAAAGTGGAAAAGAATATGAAAAGTGTGTGGTTTTGTGAAAATGAAAGAAATGTAGTTTGGCTAGGATTGGACTTATGAATACTCCTAAAATTCTAGAATCGGATAAGAATTGTGTTTTAACCAATTACTAGCCAGTATTTATGATTTTGGTTTTGAGCCCTGTGAGACATTGTGTTATAGGTTGGACCTGGTCTAGTATGTGAATTTCTTAGAATATGAGAAAGGTTTTGAAAAAGTATAAAAAGAAAGAAAACTGAGTTTCAAAAAGAATGTGGTTTTGGAACAAATTCCAAATGTTTTAAAAAGAAAAAAAAGTGAGTTTTGAGAAAAAACATGGTTGTGGTAACAAATTCCCAATTGCTTTCAAAGGAAAAGCAAAAGGATGTTTTAAAACTAGATTTTTAAAAGAAAACCAAGATTTATAAATTAAAAGTTGTATTTCTAGCGTTTTGCTGGAATTTTACTATTGCGTGTTTGGGGCACGTACTGGGTGTCTTTGATGTCACTCACTCGTGCTTTGGATGTTTTTCAGTTGCAGATCGTGTGTAGTCGAGTTCCAATGCCGGTGTAGGAGCTTGTAGTCGCACATCGTATTTTGGAGGTGAGCCTTAGTTATAGTTATTTAATTATTTCCGTAATTAGTGTAATTTTGCTTATGATACTATGATTTTAGTAGCGTCCCCAGGATCGGGGTGTTACAGAGTGGTATCAGAGCTATGGTTACACCTAGTGCATCGGCTTGGTGATGTCTGTTCTAGTGGCTCCCTAGGACTGCATAATAGAGAGTCGTGCCCCTGAATTTTTGGTTGTTGCGTTTTTGTTGTGCTGGCAGAAAGATGTCTCACCGAGGCTACAGCCGTGGCAAGGCCCCTGTGGCCGACTCCAAGACAGGAGAGCGTAGTGCATGGAGAGGTATGAGACGGGAGTTCAGCGAGATGATGCGGGGTTTCGCCCAGTACTTTGGCAGCAGTAGTAGAGATGAGGAAAAGGGAGACCCGTAGATTAAGCAATTCTGTCTTTTTGGCATGCCGACTTTTGATGGGCATGGCATTCCTGAGGAGTGTCAAGCATGGTTCCTAGAGGTGGAGAAGATCCTAGGGGGATCGAGTGTCCAGTAGAGAAGTGGGTCTAGATTGCAGCGTTTCAGCTTAAAGGTTATGCAGATCAGTGGTGGAGGGCCGTGCACCGCACCATATTCCCGAATGCGGACTTACTGATGATCTCTTGGGAGGAGTTCCAAGAGGCATTCTATGAGAGGTTTTTCCCTAAGCATGAGAGGGATATGTTGGACAGAGAATTATGGAACCTAAAGTAGGGGAGCTAGACTGTGGCTAAGTATAAGGCATCCTTCCTTTGGCTAGAGTAGTTCTCTAAGGCTGTAGTTTTCGAGAAGAACAGAGCCAAGAAGTTCATGGAAGGATTGAATCCTGTGCTGAGATCCAGTGTTATTGTCTTCAAAAGCCATGCTTTAGCGAATGCTGTTGAGCTTGCAAGCCGCTATGAGGATGTCGTAGGCTATTCCAGGAAGAGTATCCTAAGAAGGACAAGGGGAGAAAGTCTGTCTCTCGACCATCTATCTCCCAACCCTCCATTTATTGACCGTCAGTGACTAGTGCGCCAAGTTCCAGGAGTTCCGGTAACTCTGGGAAGAAGCAAAAGCAACGGCCTACATTTGGAAGAGAAGAGAGTGTGGGTTTCAGCCATGTAGGATCCAGCAGCGGCCCACAGGTGGGATCATGCCACGTCTATGGCAAGAAGGGGCATGTAGCAGTGTAATGTTGGCACAGGCAGAGGAGCTTAGACAGTGTAGTATGCTACAACTGTGGGAAGTCTGAGCACTATCAGAAGGATTGTCCCAGTAAGCCAAAGCCAGCAGGAGATGCGCCACATCTCCATCGCTACCCCAGATGCTGGTCCATCTGGAGATGTGGTAGAAGGTGAGAACTAATACGACTGTATGACTTAGATCTTGTCTTGTAATAATGGATCGTATCTGTGATCAACACCATCTTTTATTATGATTATGATTTTGGTTATGGTGTGTTGATGATAGGATCTTTTCTTGTGGCTGATCAGATGGTGCCATGCCGGCGAGGAGGATCGCAAAAAGATGCGAAATGGTAGGAAAAATCACATCGAAAAACAAAACAAAATGCAAAATGCAGGAGTCGCCACCTAGTCTATTATGGAAGACGAGGAAAACCATAAACATGAAGAATCATGCAAAAACAATAAGGACAGGTCTGCGAAAACTAAAAGAGGTGGGTAAGGATCCCTGTTACGTACGAGGAAGGTGTTAGGCACCCTCGCAC